>PISX010018476.1:0-40505 GCA_004024625.1 Mellivora capensis
GAAATGGATAAAGGACCTCAATGTGAGACAGGAATCCATCAGAATCCTAGAGGAGAACATAGGCAGTAACCTCTTTGATATCAGCCACAGCAACTTCTTTCAAGATATGTCACCAAAGGCAAAGTAAACAAAAGCAAAAATGAACTTTTGGGACTTCATCAAGATCAAAAGCTTCTGCACAGCAAAGGAGACAGTCAACAAAACAAAGAGGCAACCCACGGAATGGGAGAAGATATTTGCAAATGACAGTCCAGACAAAAGGTTGATATCCAGGATCTATAAAGAACTTCTCAAACTCAACACATGCTACCATAATCTATTAATCAGTGTTTGTTTATAATTTGTGTCAAATTTGGCCAATAATAAACAATGTGTCTATGAACAATATCCTATAGAATCCCAGCACACATGTACAAGAATTTATCTAGGTGCACATCTAAAAGTGGAATTACTGATCTGTAGAGTTTGTGTGGCTTTCATTTCACTAGACAATGCCAAATAATTTTCTAAAGTTTTTCACTATTCACAGTTGCACAGTGTGTATTAGTGGTGTGCCCCACTCCTCTCCTATGCTTAGCATTTTCATAAATTTTTTGTTAGTTGTTTCCTGTCAGTACACTCTCCCATTCTGTGGCCTGTCTTTTAGTTTTCATTGTAGTGTCATCTGAGGAACAGAAGTCACTTTTTAAATATAGTTGAATTTATGAATCTAAGGGCGCCTGAATGGCACAGTCAGTTAAGCATCCAACTCTTGGTCTCACTTAGGTCATGATCTCAGGGTTCTGAGATGAAGCCCCACATTGGGCTCTGCACTGAGCATGGAATCTGCTAAGGTTTCTCTTTCCCCCTGCCTTGCTCTCTCTCTCAAAAAAATAAATAAATCTTAAAAAAAGACAACTGAATTTATGATTCTATTTTAATGTTTATGCACTTAGTGTCTTGTTTAATGTATTGTTCTCTCTCTCAAGATCCAAAAAAATTACCTACATTTTTGTCTGAAAATTTAGTAGCTTTTCTTTCATATTCCTTAATCTACCTGCATTTTTTTGAATGATGGGAGTAGTAGTTCTGTTTTGCATTTTTCTGTGCAGCTACTCAATTTTCCCAGCACTGTTATTAAAACAAAACTGTTTAATGCACTTATCTAAAAAAAAAATCTATTCTATATCAAACTGACATAATAAGGCCTTCTGGGCTTTTATTCTGTCAATCTATCTGTATGTTGATGCTTGCAAAGCAAGCCCTACCTTTTTTTTTCCCCCTTCTTTTCATCTAGGGACACATGCACACATACATCTGGTGAGGCTTTCATTTGAACTGCGCTGCAAGATAAGTTGGGAATATTGGACACCTGTATTATTATTGCAACCCTTGAATATGGTGGTGTATCTCACCACTTAGCCTTCTTTAATATCTCTCAATAAAGTTACACAATTATCTTCGTAGAGAATCTTATATTATATGTTAGATTTATTACTGGCTACTTGACAGCTTCATGCTATTTCTTGGTTGTTTTTAGAGTCTGGAAATAAAAATGAATTATATTAGAATTAAAAAGGTAATTAGAAGCCTTTATTAACCCCCTTATTAATTATGATAAAATATACAGATTCCTTTGAATTTTATATATTTTATAAAATTTTCATGTAATTTTATTTTATACATAATTTTACATATATAATTTTAAATTATACAGAATATATGTATGTAAAAATATAAACATTATAACATGTATATCATATATAAAATAATAATTACATTACATGCAATATAAATGAAATTGTATTCTATATTAAAATATGCTACATTTATATGCTTTTATATTTTAAAATTATATCATACAATATATATTTTATTTATAATATATAATTTTATATAAATTGTAACATATAACATAAATAATCATATCAGTCAATAATAAGAGTTTTGTTTTATACTTTTAATCCTGACACTATTTGTTACTTTCCCACTTTTGAGTCTGTGTAGCTAGAATTACTGTATTATACATAGGAATTTTGTTAGTAGGTATTAATATCCTGCTCCTTTATCAAAAGGTTAAGTTTTGAATGATTCACTAATAACCATGCTTGCTTTACTCTTTTGAAGGTAACTTTTATAAGATAAAGGAGTTTCTCTGTATCAATATTTAGCTTGGAGACATTTTTTAAATCAAGACATGATAATGACTTTTATTATACACATTTTCTGGATATATATATTTTTTTCCTTCTTTTGATCTATTTGGTAGTATAGAGCAAATGATTTTTTTCTTTTCTTTTCTTTTCTTTATTTTTTTTTACTGTGACTTAATCTTGCATCCTGGGGCCAAACTCTATAAGTTGATAATAATGTATTATCCTCTTTACATATTCCTGAGATTGATTTTATAATATTTGTTTAGAATTTTTGCACGTTTGCTCATGACCAATAGTGATCTATAATTTTCCTTTCTCAAGCTGTCCAAGATGTTGGTATCAAAATTTTTCTAGCCTCTCCAAGTGGAAAGTTTTCTCTCGAGTATTTTATTTAAGAATGTGTGTTAGATTTACATTATTTTTCCTTGAATATTTGGTTGAATTCACTTTGAAGTTGTATGTTTCTGTAATTTTATATGTGAGGCAAATTTTTACTGTTGTGGTATTTTGGTGTCATGGCAATTTGGTGTTGTAATTTGGTATATTTGGTAACATTTTTCTAATATATGTATTCTAATATATATCTAATCCTCAAATTACTTATTCTGTCCTTTCTCTTTTTTTCCCCTTTGTCATTCTTTCCAAAGATTTGTCAACATTATCAGTATTTTTTAAAACTCTTTGGGTTTTATTCATCCCTCTAGTACTTGATTGCTTCTTACTATACACATTTCTATTCATACTTGTGCTCCTTCCTTTCTTCTCCGTCCTTCAAGTTTAGTATGCTGCTTTCTATGCAGCTTCATTGGATAGATGTTGAGCTCATTACTTTATGTTAATATTTGCTTTTGAAGGTAGATATTTTCTCTGATAATTTTTAGATATAAATCACAATTTAAAATATGTATTATTTACCTTAGATTCAGGTGCAAACTTTTATAATGTCCAATATTATTTCCTCTTTACCCATGTATGTTTTTGCCTGGATTTCCAGAAGAAAAAAAAATAGTGCCTCTTCACGAGCCTTTCAAAAGCACCCTACCAACTGACTATAGTTTAGGGTTTATGAAAATCAATTTAGATCAACTACAAGAGTAGGACCAGAGCCCTCTATTATTCTAGCATAAGGGTTGTAAGCCCCCTTAGAAAATGAACAAACACTTTTACTAACCCATCATAGCATGTAATTGCAACTGGGAGGTTTGGGCTCCTCCTCCTAATTATGGCAGGGGAGGAACTCATGCTCCCAACCACAAATGCTGAGCTGGGCAGACAAGCCTGCAGTTAAGTGTATAACATGTCTTATTGCTATTATATCTTAGCCCTGATTCCACCATGGGAGGTGCTGTGGTTCTCTAATTCCATACCTTAAAAACCCCACTATCAAGTGGTCAGGTTTTCTCTCCTGGTATCTAACATATAGTCCTACTAGATTGCTCTGTATTACTCTTGAGTGAGAACAAGGGGTCCATGTGCTCACTACTGTTATTGTTCTTGTTATTTACCCCAATACCCCAATAAAGATTCTTATAGGTCTGGTATATGATCTGCTTGAGCATTCACATTGGTTTGGGGGTATATATTTTGCTTTAAATACTGATTTGCTACTATTAATATATCTCTATCAAATTTCTAATATTCATGGTTTGTTTACTTCCAAACTTTCTTTAATCTTATATTTTAGATATAGTTCTTGTGAATATCCTATCTACATTCCTTTAATGAAAGATTCAACCAAATTATATTTACTTAATATAAAAAGCACTGTGCTTCAAAATGAGCGCTCAACCCTCAGTGTCAGAGATTGCTAATTATTCCCCATTTTCAATTCTACTTTTTAGTGATAGCAACCTAGATACTATCTTAGCATCTTACTCTCCAAGCAGTTAATATATTTCCCCTATGCCTTTATTTCTAGGTGATGTGATTATATTTTGATCAATAGATTGTGATGATGAGTGATGCACTAGCGTTTGGTGTATTATGTCAAATAACTTCCATTCTACATTCTCTATTTAAGATTTTATTTATTTATTTGTCAGAGAGAGAGAGAGAGCCAGAGAGCGAGCACAGGCAGACAGAGTGGCAGGCAGAGGCAGAGGGAGAAGCAGGCTCCCTGCCGAGCAAGGAGCCCGATGTGGGACTCGATCCCAGGACGCTGGGATCATGACCTGAGCCAAAGGCAGCCGCTTAACCAACTGAGCCACCCAGGTGTCCCATCTACATTCTCTATTTAGAAAGCTCCCTCTAGATTATTGGATGGATGTTGGGAACCAGCTAAGTGGTAAAAGTGAGTTAAGATGATTACCTCTCCATCCAAGCCTATTTTATCAAAAAGCCTTCATTAGCTGAGTGAAGGGATAATGCATGAAGCACAGAAGGCAGTAACCAACAGGCCAGTGTTTTCTAAAAAATAAATAAAAATACAGTCAAAAAGTGATCCCAAATGATGCTTATTAACATTTGAAAGTACCTGTCCACCAACAAACTGATAGTTTTCTAATTTTTAAGGTAATTTATCACCAGTGTTTGACTCTTAAAGGATCCCTGAACCCCAAATTTGCCTACAGAGAAAGATGATTGCAATATTGTGCAACCGTAAGAATTACATTCTCCAATGCCCATGTTATATTCCTCCAGAACAGATAATGGGCAAAAAAAAAAGCACCCTTCAGAAGTCAAAGCCCTAGACCACAGAGAACAATGGACAGGGACAAAATCCAGGATTTCACAGGGTCTAACCTGTTTTCAATGTTTAGAGCAATAAACTGTTATTCGATCATTTTCATGGACTGTGATTGATTTATGTTTCCTAATATCCCCTTTTTAGAAGAAGATTTTAATTGTGGTCATCTCTTTGCTACTCCATCATTTTATACATAGTTTTGAGGGCAGATAGTTTCTTCCTTATGCAGCAAATTCACTATAAACCAAAGGTCCTCACTTTGAGTAGGATAACAACTCATTAGGACATGTCATGGTCACTGTCTCATTTGGAAAGGGAGGTTGTGAGAGAGAATGAGGAAGTGAGGAAAAGCATATTTGGGTGGCCAAACTGGTAAGCAATTGGTAAGAGATTGCAAGTTCTCCAATATCCATTTTCCCCTATTCCTATAAGTAACAGAGCTTCTGTGAGTTTAGTTGATCTCAGAGTAGCCAAGTTAATACTTCATGTTTCAGCCTTCTTTGCATATAGTTGTGTCTACATAACAGTGTTCTGGCTAATGGAATGTGAATGATGTGTGCACCTTCCTGACTCAGATTTAAGCAAAGGGATTGTGATCTCCACTCATTTTCTCCCTCCTGCTACCTGGAATACAGGTATAGTGGGAGACATAACATCTACCTTATCCAAAGGGATGAAAGCCATGAAAAATGCAAAGCAATGATATACAAAGCACCCATGTCCATGGTAGAGTACAACCTCGATTACAGCCCTGGACTGCCCATGATAAAACTCTTGACTTACAGACAAACTTCTATCTTGTTTAAGCTACTTTATTGTTTTTGGAACATTGCCACAGCAACTGAGCTTATATCATAACTAATACAAAGTTTAGCACCATATATAGGTGCTGCTACGATGAATCCACATACATACAGTGTTGTCTCAACCTGTGGTGCCTAAGTAATAAACCCCCTGCCAATCAAATTGCTTGTGCAAGCTGATATTATATAAAACATGTAGTCTCTATATATTCCATAAATATCTTTCAATATGAATTTCCTTGCCATCAACACTACAACAGCTGGGCATTGTGCTAAATATTTTATATATGCTATTTTATGTGATTTCCACAAGATCCCACTATGACAATATCATTTCATCCCATTTTATAGATTAAATAAAATATATAAGAAATTTTCCCAGGGGCTTCTGGGTGGCTCAGTTGGTTGAGCATCTGACTTTTGATTTCAGCTCAGGTCATGATGTCAGAGTCATGAGATAGAGCTCTAGGTCAGGGTCCAGTGCCTAACGCTTAGCATAGAGCCTACCTAAGATTTTCTCTCTCCTTTTCCCTCTGTCCATCCTCCCTTCTTGTGTGCACTCTCTCTCTCAAATAACTAACTAAATAAGTAAATAAGTAAACAAATATTTATTTTTAAAAGAAAATTTCTCAATATCTGTAGGTAAAGCTAGAAAGCGTAGATTCAGAATCCACTTGAGATGGCCTGGATCCAAAGTTCACATTCTTAACCAATACACTACCATATGCTAGGATATGTTACTTCTTTTCTATATATTAGATTGGCATACTTAGCTTCTAACTAACTCAGAAATAAAATTTCTTCTTTTCTACTTCTAAGAAAGTGAAGTGACCTGTTGAAGTTGGCTTGTTCTATTCAAAAACTCTGTGGTGAATTTTTATTTTTAGAAGTATATTTTTATCTGTATCTATTTAGAGTTTCATGTCACTCACAATAGCATTTTTCTGAAGATGCTGATTGCAGAAACAGACAAAATAAAGATAATAGTAAAAATCAATGAATTGGATACACTATCTCAGCAACTAGAGCAATTGGGGAATGAAATGAGCAGTTGATGTGTACAGCTTGCTGTGTAACAGAAGCAGATGGATGACCATCTGTCAAAAATATAAGAAGAATTCCATCATACAGTGATAAATTGTACTACATAATATCTAGGGATCTAGGGTCACCTCTAGTCTTTGCATTTTGTGGTATCTATATAGGGTCAAATGTTTTGAAATTGAAAAAAGGGCAAGTTCCTATATGTTGGTATAAAAGAGATCTGAGTTGTGGGTTCCTTTGGTGGTAGTTCCCATCCTGGTAACCACTAACTTCAGTTTAACATCTGTGTGAAGAAAGTAGATCAAATCCCCAGGCTCTTAAGAAGCAGTGATTTGGAATGAGATTCTACTTAAACCTGAAAACTTGAATGACTATCCCCAAGAAGAAACATTAAACCAAGCAAAATATTTCTTATCATTGTAAAGAGACAATTTAAAATTATTACTGACCTCTGTTTGGGCTTTAGGTGGAAAAGGCTTCTCTCAGAAGTAAATATAATCAAAACCTGCACTTCATTTGAGACTTGGTTTGAATTTCCATTGCCTCACAGTTCAGAAACTTCAAAGTTGTCTTAGTTATATAATATAACAAGAAAGTCTAAATAAGGAAGATTTTTTTAAAAAACCTTATTTGTGATGATATTTTTCCATCCAAACCAACAAGGGGAATTTAGAGTGAAAACAAGCCCTACCAAAATCAGCAGATAGTTATTAAACATGCAAATAATGAACTGGCCAGAAGCAGTTCTGTATCCTATTGTATTATAAGTCAAGAGTGAGGCAAAAGCAAGCATTTTCATATTATTAGAACTGAACACATTATTTACAGCTATTTGTCAAAATTCAAGTAAAGAATATATTTCTAAAAGAAGAAATTGGAAATCAGAAGGAAGAAAAGATGAAAGAATCATCTTATTTTTAAAACTGTTAATGTATTGGCAAATGTTTTGTAGAAATTAAAAAGATTTGAAAGTTTAGTAACTATCTTCTTTAGGGTTCAAAAATCTGTTAAAATAACGAGCATGATAGCATGTAACTGGAAGGAGGAAATCAATGTGAAAGCAGAGGGTCTCTTACTACTATTAGGATAGGATTATTTATTAGCTTCAGACATTTCTAAGGCAATTATGAATATTATAATATGAAAGGAAACAATTTAAAGTATATCCTTAACTATATTCTAAGGAGGGAAAGGGAAAAAAGAACTTTAAAATAAAAATAGAAGGGAATAAAAGAAAATATTTTTTTCAAATAAACAAATAAAGGATAAAGCACAGTAAATACAAACCACAAGAACACAAATTTGACAAATACAATTATAAAAATAACTGCATTATACTTTTGTTTCTGGTTATGATAGAACAGCTTAAAGCAATCTAACTCTCCTACTGAGAACAATTACAAAAACTGCGTAAGAAATTCAGAATCCATTTAAAGACCTAAGAGAGCTCAGAGAAACCAGGACTGAAGGGGCCAAGAATCAGGAGCCTTGGAGACAGGAGCTAAGATTCTGTAACTCCTTTATCCATCTTGTGTACATGACAAGAGACTTAGAATCAGAGCCTTTTGTGGACAAAGGGAGACCTCTTAAGGAGAAGAAAGCAGTGGCATGGTTTTTGGTGGTTTCCTGGGTTTAGGGACACAAAATTGGAGACTTTGAAGAAGAGCTCAGTAAAGAAGAGTGATATGAAGAACTGAGCTTGATGCATGTCTCATTTTCCCAAAATGACATTAGTTTAAATTCTGGAAGTGAGGGGGCTCAAATGTTTAATGGCCATACAAAAAACACACTACAGAATCTCCTGCAGTCTTGTGATGCAGAAGAGACAATTTGAATTCAGAATTTGTGAGAGGGAGGGGCTCAGTGAACACAACAGGACTTTGGCTGAATAATCCAGAGGGGGGAGATTCAGAGACAGAGACTTACCAAAACCAAGATTTGATTGTATAATTGATATTCAATAAATAGTCCTAAAAACAAATTAATCTACATAGGATAAGAAAACCTGTCTGATCCTTACCTTATACTATAAAGAAAATAAATTTGAGATGAGTTAAAGCCCATACTGTGAACATAAGAGTAAAATATGTAGACAAGGGAGACTACTTAATGGCAGCTTCTCAAGAAACTAAAAGAACAAAATGTAACAAGAAAAAAACAGTGATTTCATCTATTCTAAAATTAAAAATTTCACTAATAAAAGCCATTAAGCAAAGTGAGTAGACAAATGTCTTACTAGGAAAATCTGTTTGCAGGCAAATAATGAACAAATTCAGCAGCCACAGTGAGAGCTGTTACAAGTTATTAAAATAAACAAACAAAGAGAAAAAATTGAAGGTATATGAATGGAGAAACAAATAATTTGATAAAAATATGAAAAAATGTTATTCTAGTGATCAAGTCAATGTAAAATAATCACCATCAGAACATTATTTAATAATAAAGAATTTAATTATTTTATTTTAGAATAAAGGACAGATTTATATCAAAGAATGACTCTGTGTAAGAGGATAATTTAACATATAGCTTTTCTAAATAGGGTTTTCTAAAATTCAAGCCTTTGTCAGGCCAGAGGGGAGTGGTATGATATATTCAATGGGCTGAATGGGAAAAATATGCAGCCAAGAATACTCTAGCCAGCAAGGCTATCATTCAAAATAGGAGAGATAAAGAGTTTTCCAGATAAACAGAAACTAAAGGAGTTTATGACCACTAAACCAGACCTGCAAGAAATACTAAAGGGTACTCTTCTGAATGAGAAAGAAAGACCAAAAGTGATAGACTAGAAAGGAACAGAGAAAATCTCCAGAAACAATGACTTAACAAGTAATACACTGGCATTAAATTCATATCTATCTATAATCACTCTGAATGTAAATGGACTAAATGCTCCAATCAAAAGACATAAGGTGTCAGAATGGACAAAAGTACACGACCAATCTATATGCTGCCCTTGTACAAGAGACTCATTTTAAACCTAAAGACACCTATAGATTGAAAGAGAGCAGAAGGAAAACCATTTATCATGCTAATAGGCACCAAAAAAAAAAAAAAAAAGTTAGAGTGGCCATATCTATAACAGACAAACTAGAAACTTAAACCAAAGACTATAACAAGAGATGAAGAAGAACACTGTAGCATAATAAAGGGGTTTATCCAACAAGAAGATATAACAATTGTAAATACCTGTGCCCCCAACTAGGGAGCACCTAAATACAAACAATAACAAGAAAAACAACAAAATAATTACTAACAAACATAAAGGAACTCATTGATAATAATACAACAATAGTAGGGGACTTTAACAACCCACTTACATTGATGGACAGATCATCCAGGCAGAAAATCAACAAGACACACTGGACCAGATGTGCTTAACAGATATATTCAGAACATTTCATCCCAAAGCAGCAAAATACACATTCTTTTCAAGAGTAGATGAGCCATTCCCCAGAATATATGACATCCTGCATTACAAATTAGGTCTCGGCAAATACAAAAAATTGAGATCATACCATGCATATTTTCTGACCATAACAATATGAAACTTAAGATCAACCACAGGAAAAAAATTGGGAAGACCACAAATACATGGAGGTTAAAGAACAACCTACTAGAGAATGAATGGGTCAACCAGAAAATTAAAGAAGAAATTAAAAAATACATGAAAACCTATGGAAATGAAAACACAATGTTCCAAAACCTTTGGGAGGCAGCAAAAGCAGTCAGAAGAGGTAAGTATATAGCAATTCAGGCTTACTTCAAGAAGCAGAAAAAATATCAAATATGCAAACTAACCTCACACCTACAGCCACTAAATAAAGAACAAGAAATGAAACCTAAAGCCAGCAGAAGAAGGCAAATAATAAAGATTAGAGCAGAAATAAATGATATAGAAACAAACAAACAGCAGAACAAATCAATGGAAGCAGGAGTTGGTTCTTTGAAAGAATTAATAAAATTGATAAAGCCCCAGCTCAGCTTATCAAAAAAAAAAAAAAAGAGAGAGAGAGAGAGAGAAAGAGACAGAAAGGAACCAAAAGAATAAAAACATGAATAAGAGAGAAGACATCACAACCAACAGTACAGAAATGCAAACAATTTTAAGAGATAATCATAAAAAATGTTATGCTAGCAAACTGGACAATCTGGAAGAAATGGATAAATTCCTAGCAACATATACACTACCAAAACTGAAACAGGAAGAAATAGACAACTTGAACAGACCTATAACTGGGAAAGAAATTAAATCAGTAATCAACAATCTCCCAAGAAAAAAAAAGTCCAGGACCAGAGGGTTTCCAAGGGGATTTCTACCAGACATTTAAAGAAGAGTTAATACCTATTCTTCTCAAACTACTTCAAAAAATAGAAATGGAAGAGAAACTTGCAATCTCATTGTATGAAACCAGCATTACCTTCATTCTGAAACCAGAGGAAGACCCCACTAAAAAAGAGAGCTAAAGGCCAATATCCCTAATGAATATGGATGCAAAAATTCTCAACAAAGTACTACCAAACTGAATCCAACAATACATTATATATATTTTTTTTCAAGGAAGAATATATGTGAAAAGCATTGACAAAATACAGCATCGATTCTTGATAAAATTCTCAACAGGGTAAGGATAGAAGGAACATAGCTCAACACCATAAAGGTCATACACAAAAGATTCACAGCTAATATCATACTCAGTGGGGAAAAACTGAGCTTTCCCTCTAAGGTCAGGAAAAAGACAGGGATGTCCACTCTCACCATTGTTATTTAACACACTACTGGAAGTCCTAGCCTTAGCAATCAGATAACAAAAAGAAATAAAAGATATTCAAATTGGCAAGAAAGAAGTCAAACTTTCACTATTTGCATATGACAGGATACTCTATGTAGAAAACTTAAAGACTCCGTCAAAAAATTCCTAGAACTGATACGTGAATTCAATGAAGTTGCAGCATACAAAATCAATGTGCAGAAATCTGTAGCATCTCTACACACCAATAATGAAGCAGCAGAAAGAGAAATGAAGGACTCAATCCCATTTACAGTTGCACCAAACACCATAAGATACCTAGGAATAAGCCTAACCAAAGAGGTGGAAGACCTGTATTCTGAAAACTATAAAACACTGATGAAATAAATCAAAGAGGACACAAAGAATTAGAAAGACATTCCATGCTCATGAATTGGAAAAACAAATAGTGTTAAAATGTCTATAATACCCAAAGCAACATACACATTTAATACAAGCCCCATCAAAATACCACCAGCCTTTTTCACAGACTTAGAACAAACAATCCTAAAATTTGTAGGGAACCACAAAAGACCCCACATAGCCAAAGCAGTCTTGACAAAGCAGAGCAAAGCTGAGGCATCACAATTCCAGACTTCAAGTTGTTACAAAGCTGTAAATGATAAAGACAATATGGTACTGGCACAAAAAACGGACACGTAGATCAATGGAACAGAATAGAAAGCCCAGAAATGGACCTACAACTATATGCTCAACCAGTCCTCGACAAAGCAGAAAAGAATATCCAATCGAATAAAAGACAGTCTCTTTAACAAATGGTATTGGGGAAAACTGGACACCAACATACAGAAGAATGAAACTGGACCACTTTCTTACACAATACATAAAAATAAATTCAAAATGGATGAAAGACTTAAATATGAGATAGGAAAACATCAAAATCCTAGAGGAGAACACAGGCAGCAACCTCTGTGACCTCAGCTGCAGCAACTTCTTGCTAGACATATCTCCAGAGGCAAAGGAAACAAAAGCAAAAAGGAACAATTGGGACTTCATTAAGGTAAAAAGTCTCTGCACAGCAAAGGAAACAGTCCACAAAACTAAAAGGCGACCAATGGAATGGGAGAAGATATTGCAAATGATATATCTGATAAAGAGTTAGTATCCAAAATCTACAAAGAACTTAACAAACTCAACAATCAAAAACCAAAAATCCAGTCAAGAAATGGGCAGAAGACATGAACAGACATTTCTCCAAAGAAGACTTACAGATCACCAACAGACACATGAAAAAATGTTCAATATCACTCAGCATCAGGAAAGTACAAATCAAAACTACAATGACACAACACCTGCCAGAATGGCTAGAATTAACAACACAGGAAACAATAAGTGTTGGTAAGGATGTGGAGAAAGGGAAACCCTCTTACATTGTTGATGGGAAGGCAAACTGGTGCAGCCTCCCTGGAAAATAATACAGAGTTTCCTCAAAATGTTAAAAATAGAACTACTCTATGACCCAGCAAATGCACTACTAGAAATTTACTCAAAGGATGCAATAATGCTGATTTGAAGGGACACATGCACCCCAATGTTTATAACAGCATTATCAACAATAACCAAATTATGGAAAGAGCCCCAATGTCCATAGACTTATGAATGGATAAAGAAGAGGTGGTATATATATAATAGATTATTACTTAGCCACAAAAAGAATGAAAACTTTCCATTTGCAATGATATGGATGGAACTAGAAAGTACTATGGTAAAAGAAATAAGTCATTCAGAGAAAGACAAATGCCACAAGATTTCACTCATATGTGGAACTGAAGAAATGAAACAGATGAACACTGTGGGGAAGAAAAGAGACAGGCAAGCCATAAAACAAACTCTAAACTCCAGAGAAAAAGCATGGATTTTTCTGGAGGAGAGGTTGGCAGGGCAATGGGTTAAATGGGTGATGGGTATTAAGGAGGGCACTTGTTTTGATGAACACTGGGTATTGTATTTAAATGATGAATCACAAAATTCTACTACTGAAGCTAATATTACACTGTATGCTAACTAACTAGAATTTAAATTAAAACATAAAAAATAAAATTTGAGCTCTATTTTTATTAAAATTTGAATTCCTTGCTACTCTTATCAATTAAAAAAGAAGGTACAATCATATACCTGAGATTTTATGAGTGATTTTTTCTATCAAACAAGATAGTAGAAATAAATAACTTTTAAAAACTTCTAACACTCCAAGCTGTAGTCTAAATTTTATAATATGACAACTAAATTTACAATGTAAATTACAAAATTATTTTGAAAAAGAACCCAAGTTTTTAAATAAAGGAATGATATATAGACTGTTCTCCACTTATGATGGTTCCAGTTTATTATGGTATGAAAGTGACATTCGGTAGAAATCATACTTTGAATTTTGATATTTTCTTGGCTATTGATACATGGTATGATACTCTCTCATGATACTGGACAGTGGAAGCAACCTGCAGCCTCCAGTTAGCCCTGGAATCACAAGGATAAAAAATTGATACACTTACAACCATCCTGTACCCATACAACCATTGTGTTTTTTATTTTCTGTGCAGTACTCAATAAATCACCTTAGATATTCGATATTTTGTTATAAAATAGGCTGTTAGTGATTTTACCCAATTTAGGCTAATAGAAGTGTTCTGAATTCATTTAAGGTAGGCTAAGCTAAGCTATGATGTTTAGTGGGTTAGATGTATTAAATACATTTTTGACATGATATCTTCAACTTATAATAGGTTTTTTGGGATGTAACCCCATTGTAAGTTGAGGAAGATCTGTACTGTTTACATGAAATCAGAGTTGTTGAAATGTTTTATCTGGGAAATGCTCTTTAGAAAAGACCTCCAGAGACCCAGGCATGCCTTTCATGTTATATCTACCTATTTGGAAAAAATAAAGCAAAAATTTCATCTCTTTCTTATACCAAAATAACTTAGATGAAAAAAATTCATGTGTAAAAAATCAATATATAAATATAAAAGAGACAACAAAATATATGTGTGAATATTTAAATTCTAATCACAGGAAATGAATGTTGCAATTTGAAATAATATTAAAAAGCCACAAAGGTGAAGATTGATATATTTGACAACACAACATTTTTCAATTTCTACTGCTTAAATCTAAGAAAAAATAAATCAAGTCTAAAAATAAAATAAAAATTGGAAAAATATTGTTAATAGTTTACCAATAACTTCTTTTCTTTTTTTAAAATTTTATTTATTTACTTGAGAGGGAGAGAATGAGAGAGAGAGTCAGAGCACAAGAGGGGGAAAGTCAGAGGGAGAAGCAGACCCCCCGCCAAGCAGGGAGCCTGATGCGGGATTTGATCCTGCAACTCCAGGATCATGACCTGAGTCGAAAGCAGTTGCATAACCAACTGAGCCACCCAGGTGCCCAATAACTTATTTTCTTAGTATAGAAAGAATTCCTAAAGATCAATAAGAAATAAAATAAAAACCCAAAAGAAAAGTAGGTAAAAAGTATTCAGAGGTAGAAAAATCCTAATAGACAAAAAAAATACTTAATAAGCTTATACATAATCATTAATAAGAAAGAAATTGTTATGGAGACTAAGGGATGTGCTTTCAGAAGGAAAATTGCTTTTTTTTTTAATGTATTGTTTAATTCCGGACCAGGAATATGTACTGCTTTTATAATGTTAAAATTAATAAGTATCAATACACCACAAAATATTATATAATGGTATAATATGCATTTTTTTAAATCTGGATTTGTTAAAAATATAGAGAATTATGCACAATACTATTTCAGTGATTATTTCTGTTGGAATTAACAAAAGTTTTGGGAGGAGTACTTTTTTATTTTGTAAGCTTTATATCTAAAAACAAGTACATAACAATTTTGAAAGGTGAAATGCATATGTATAGAATAAAATTCACATGTTACCACTGAAAACTGTTAGTAGCATAGCTACAACCACTCTTTCCCAATCAAAAAGAAATTCTTGAGTTATTGTCATAAATATTCAAATTCAAAATATCTGCTTTCCAGTAAAACTGCACATATGTATCCTTTTTCTCCCTGCTAGATGGGAAGCATATAGACCACATTCTGATTAGAAAAAACATTGACTATATTATTTAACTCTACTAAATAATTATAAAAAGTCTCTTGAATGTTGTTCTGGAAAAAATAAATTTCAAATGTATTTCTTTGGTCTTATTCATTTTTATAATTAATTTAAATAATTCCCAAAACAGAAGAAAATCATGCTATAAAAACAAAAGAAATATTTTTATATTTAAGTGCTCATGGGTCTTCTAAATCTTGATGACATGTATACCTCCCTTACCTAACTCACATACTCTGTCATGTTGACATTGTCTCTGTTTCTCAATGTCCCACCATACTTCATGGCATTCTTCAAAATTTTTCTTCAAGTTTCCTAATTCTGAATAGGTATGAAGAACTGTTAACTTATTTATGTTTCTGGTAGTAACTGCTTCAATAAAATCTAGTACATGAATTCAAAAGTTAAATAAATATGATTTATTTTACACTATACAACTGACAAAATATTTTAGAGGAAGCATATGTATATAAATCTATAAATTAGATTTATTCAAAAAGCACATAACATTTTAAGATAAATTATATAAAAATGTCTATAAACTAGCATAATAAAGTGTATTATTAGTGTATTTTTTTAAAAAGTCCAGGTTTTTGACAAATTACATATAATTATTAGTTATATATAAAAATTTATTAAAATGATTTATTAAAATGAATCTTTTGAAAAAATTTTTATGGTGATATCATCATATGTTATATATTTATTTTATTTTATTTTTCCCAATGGTTTCTACCATTTTATTTTTAAAAATAATTAATTTTGATGTATTTTTTCCAATTTTTACTTAAATTCTAGTTAGACATTTATAAAAATATTTATACAAATATATAGCTTTATTTATATATATGTTATGCTATATTATCATTTCTACACATAACAACTTTATGATACGGTCTATACACATAATTGAATCTCTACATAGATAGTATCATATTTCTTTATACCTAGATAATGAGTCCCTTTAAATGAAATGGTACCTCCTCCAACAGCTATGACCAAAATAATCTATTAAACATCTACCAAATGCGCTAGCACTGCCATCTGCTGAATAGGTTTATCAAATTCTTAATGGTTGGTAATACATGTGAGCACTATTTGCACTTGAAATTGAAGGAAATCATGCAAAAACATTTGTTGACATCCACTTACCTAAAGTTCCTTCTCAACAAATAAAGTAGGAATTTGAATAAAATTCAGGTACATTAGTTTCTAAGACAGAGAGATTCCATAGTAGGGAGGTCTGTCAAAGAACTGTCTAAATTGTTTTAGAAATCATCAGACAACAGTGATATCTGACTCAGAGCAACACAAAGATGAGCATTTACCTTCTTTAGTACCTCACTGGACACCAGACCAATATAAATAAAAATTGGGTGAAACCCACATTACAGCTTCAAACTTGGGTGTCTTAACAGACACCAGGTGTCACCAGGGATTTCTGCTAAGTGCACTTAACAGGGTAAGAGACACCTAACAGGGAAGGAAGACACCTGACTTCGTTTGCTTTAAAAATAGAATGTCCTAGGGCGCCTGGGTGGTTCAGTGGGTTAGGCCTCTGCCTTCGGCTCGGGTTGTGATCTCAGGGTCCTGGAATCGAGTCCCGCATTGGGCTCTCTGCTCAGCAGGGAGCCTGCTTCCTCCTCCTCCTCTCTCTCTCTCTCTCTCTGCACCTACTTGTGATCTCTCTCTGTCAAATAAATGAATAAAAAATCATTTAAAAAATAAATAAAATAAAAATAGGATGTTCTATTTGAAAAAGGCTCTGCACATGAAGGAGTCCTGATAAACCCAAAGGGTAAAAGTTGTGTTTGGGCATGGTCTTGGCTCCAGGAGGGCAGAGAACATCTTCTTCCAAACACTATTTGCTAGCTGACACTGATATTCCTCACAAGATAGAGCACATCACTAAATATTCTATGAATGAAAAAAGCACCCCTAAAAAGCAGAATATTTGGGCAGTAGGAATTCATGTTAGACTGGGTTCATTAGCCATAACAAACTGAAAGCCCCTTGATCTTTGGCTGTTGCAAACCTGGAGAATATCAGTGGAGATCTTTTTCTAGAGTAAGCAGTTATTACAAGCAAAGAATTCTTGCAGGGCTTTTACCTGAATGAATACAAAAATGAAAATTATCAGTTATCTAAATATATAATAGATGAAAAGCCAGATTCTTCTAACATTAATCAAAGATGCCGCCACAAAAACTCTTTCACTGCCTCAAGTGGAGTAAAACTTTATAACATTTTTAATTTTTCCTCCAGATTCAAGAGAATATATTCTTGCTTAAAAAGCCAGACCAAAGGGGGACGCCTGGGTGGCTCAGTTGGTTAGGAGGCTGCCTTCAGCTCAGGTCGTGATCCCGGCATCCTTGCTTGGCAGGGAGCCTGCTTCTCCCTCTGCCTTTGCCTGCCACTCTGTCTGCCTGTGCTCACTCTCTCTGACAAATAAATAAATAAAATCTTAAAAAAAAAAAAAAAAAAAGCCAGACCAAGGGGCGCCTGGGTGGCTCAGTGGGTTAAGCTGCTGCCTTCGGCTCAGGTCATGATCTCACGGTCCTGGGATCGAGTCCCGCATTGGGCTCTCTGCTCAGCGGGGAGCCTGCTTCCCTCTCTCTCTGCCTGCCTCTCTGAATACTGTGATCTCTCTCTGTCAAAAAAAAAAAAAAAAAAAAAAAAAAAAAAAAAAAAAAAAAAAAAAAAAAAAAAAAAAAAGCCAGACCAAGTGGTCATAAAGAGAAAATAGTGTAAAATCATGGAAATTTTCTTTTTTTAAGGTTTGATAAACATGATCTTATCAGTTAAGTATCAAACAAACTATTGGCATTACAGAAAAATAAATTCATGGCAATTGACAAATAATGAAAAAAGACGATAATTATAGGAAAATGTGAAACATTTGACAGATGAAAAAAATCCAATCTATGAACAACATAAAGCAGGGTATTAAAATTATTTATTACTCAGAGTTATAGAAGATGAGCACTAATCTCTGAGCAAAATCAAACTTTTTAAAAAATACCAAGTGTTATTTCATTAAAATATCTTAATTTCAAGTATTCAAAAATTTTATAAGCATGCAAGTTATACAGAATGGAGATGAGGGGAAAGCATAGAAAAAAAAATACAGTGGAAACACTAAAGGACTTTGATAACAAAGCTTAACCAAATAACTTCTGAGGGGATGGTAGGTAGGAGTCATGCAAAGAAGGCTAAAAATCAATGAGTTTTCTACTCTGCCAAATGCCTTTCATGCACAAAGCAAATAAATGGATTTCTCTGACCCGTAGTAGGTGCTTACAATTATTCTTCAATTCATTAAAACAAGGCTCCAGTAATTATATCACTTATGTACCTTCCTGAATAAATTACATAAGTATAGTCTGTCTTTGAATAAAAAAATAAAACACAAACTGAAGAAAGAGGAAGACAGTACAAAAACTTTAGTGTGGGCAATAAAACAAACTAAATATAGAGGCAAGTCTACTTAAGTATTATAGTAAGGCTATAAAATATACTCTAAAAAGAGAAAGTAAGGGGTGCCTGGGTGCCTCACTCATTAAGCGTCTGCCTTTGGCTCAGGTCATGATCCAAGTGTCCTGGGATCCAGCCTCTCATTGGGCTCCCGCTTGCCCGGAAGACTGCTTCTTCCTCTCCCACTCCCCCTGCTTGTTGTCCCTCTGTCACTGTGTCTCTCTGTCAAATAAATAAATAAAAATATTTTAAAAAATAGATAAAAAGAGAAAGTAAGCAATTAAAATAATTTTGATAGAGGAGATAGATAATATAAAAATATTAATGTTTACCTGTAATTAAATATGTCATATTTATTCATAAAATTTCAGTGGTGTGTATAGGGAAAATTTGTGGCATTTAAGTGTTTGTCTTTAAAGATGAAGTGAATGAATTACTCTTTCATCCTTCACATTGTCAATAACAACAACAAAAAAATAGTTTCAGGGATGTGTGTGTGCGTGTGTGTGTGTGTGTGTGTTTCTGGTTCATTCAAAAGGCGCAACTCATTGACTGTGATGGTAAATTATTTTCTCCTGTGATTTCTTTAGATTTGTGTTGTAGGATTACTTTGTTTTTTCCCTGCAGCATCCTTAAACTTCATGATTACTTTTAGGTAATTAAAAATATTACAATCACTTTAGATTGTAATATATATTCCTAAAGCAAAATATATTTCTCAAAATACATTACTGAAAATATATTCCTAATTCAAGAACTTAAATATGTAGTACCAGGTAAAAATCAAACAACCCAGTATGATCTAAAGTTAAAACTTCTTTCCTTTTCATATAAACAACTCTAAAGTAAGTGGAAGTATGGCCAGATTTCTCTCTTTCCCCTATCTAAAACTTCTTTTCCTCTCTCAGAAAAATAACTGTGGTTCCTGACAAGTTTGATATTAGATTTAGGGTACAAAGATCCAAAGAAATGATGTTAGGGAATTCTTACATTTAATGTATTCAGCCTTATGGTGTTATACAGAGTAATCTTACTGCCTTGGATTTAGTAGGTAACTAAATCATATGTGTCGTCCTGAGAAAAAATTTCTAGTATGGGGGTTGGGGAGACCTCATACCTTCAGTTTCCTGTAGACATCCAATCCCACTGAATATTCATTCCATTCTCAGCACCCATGTATCCTTTGAGATTCAAATCATCTATTGAGATCTGTTTCCCTCCTTTGGGAAAAATGGAAAGTAATGCTTTTCTGGCTGTCTTTCATGAGTTGACTCTTATGACCCAAAAGAAATACTCTAAATTTCTTTGCCCTACCAACTGTGAAAATGCCAAACATCAGAGTCATCTTCATAAACCACTTTTCAGTCTCTTACTCTTGGTTGTAAATCAAACAACAGCTCAAGGTATCTCCTAAAGTGCAGAGAATCACAAATTAAGAACTCTCTGTGGTCTCTTTAAAGCCTTTTTCATTTGTTTAGGGTTGGAATATACCACCACCAATCACTGCTCCCCATGCCTCCAAGGGACTCAAGCACATCTTCCCAAGCCCCAAAGATTCTTGCAAGTCCCCAAATCTTAACCCTGGTAGCCTCCCAATATGAATAGGATGAGGGCTGAAGAGTCATTTATATAGGTACAGCACTACTTTTAAAATCACAATCTAGAGACACCTGGGTGGTTTAAGCATCTGCTGTCAACTCAGGTCATGATCTCAGGGTCTTGGGATCGAGTCCCACATCCGGCCCTTTGTTCCATGGGGAGCCTGCTTCCCCCTCTGCCTGATGTTCCCCCTGCTTGTGCTCTCTCTCTCTGACAAATAAATTTAAATATATAAAAATAAAAAATAAAATAAAATCACAATCAAGCATTTCACTTTGTGATTTTGCATCTAATCTGTTTCAGTAAATATTGACTTTTAAAATTGAGTGTATATACCACTAGATAAAATGCAAAATACCTCCACTATAAGATGGAATCTTGATAATTCTAGAATTTTTAAATTTAATAAAGTCATTCCAATTCACTTGATCAAAGAAGATAAGAAAATCTGAAAGTAGATAACAAAAATAAAGAATGCTGAATTAATGATGATAACGTATAACAATAAGTACTTAAAACAAATAAACAAACAAAACAAAAAGAGCATTTTTGGAGGACTAAGCATGTTGTGTATCTCTCCCTTGATCTTCCTTCACTCAGTCCTCTGGCCTCCTTGCCAATTCTCAGATATACCACCCATGAAAGTGTAATTGCTCTTTTGGCTGGGACAGCTAAAGCTGAACTTTTTCCTAGCCTTTGCTCAAATGTTTTCCAAAGAGGTTTCGTAGCACTCTCTTTGAAATTCTAATCAAACTTCATCTCCTACACGCCCAGTTCCCTTCAACATGATCTGTTCAATTTATTATCTGTAAAACTTACCCATGTAACAAAGTGCACAGTTTATTGACTATTATGTTAATGACTTACAGAGTAATTCTTGCCACCAAAATGTAAGAATCTTATGGCAGAAATTCTCTGTAAATTTGCTCATGGATGTTTTCATTGTGGTTAAAGCTGTAATTGCCACTTAGTAGACAATATTTTTTTGTTTATTTGTCTTTGAAAGGATTTTGGATAGAAAGAAACCTGGTAAAGAACTTATCTTTAAAGAACTTTATCTCCTTGACATACACCACATAAGCAGTAATCTTTACTGAAACTTAGAGTATATAAAATAAAATTTTTAATAGATTTTTTTTTTAGAGCAGCTTTAAGTTCACAACAATATGGAGCAGAAGGTACCGCAATTTCCCACCTGCCTCCTGCCTCCTCATGTGGCCTGCCTCTCTCAGAATCCACATCCTTCACCACAGGGGTATATTGTTACAACTGATGAACCTACATTGACATATTGTTATTATCCCAAATCCATAGTGTACCTTAGAGCTCACTGTTGGTGTTGTACATTCTATGGGTTTGGACAAATACATTTAATGTATTCAGCCTTATGGTGTCATGCAGAGTAGTCACGGCCTTGAAAATCCTCTGTGCTCTGCCTGTTCATCCCACTCTTCCCTTTAAAGCCTGATAATCACTAATCTTTTTACTACCATAGTTTTGCCTTTTCCAAAAGGTCATATAGCAAGAAGCATACAGTATGTAACCTTTTCAGATGGGAAGAAGCCAATCTTCTACTTGGTTATACGCATTAAATTCCCTTCATGGTTTTTCATGGCATGACTGCTCACTTCTTTTTAGCACTATATACTATTCCATTCTCTGATGTACCACAGTCATAAAACACCTTTTTATCCAACTGAAAGTACCTTTGCTATCTACTTTTTGTTCATTGACTCCCTAATTAAAATTGAATAAAGATGTGTTCAAAATACTAAAATGTATATAACACCAAAATGTACAACTACCACCTAAAACTTATTTGTGAATTTATTTTTATTTACACTTTACTTACTTTTCAAGCTCCACCCAAACATTTAACCAAATGAAGTTGCAGATATGGAATTAATTTCACTCTTTTTGCCTTCTCAATAGGTCTATGGGTAAAACTTTTTTTTTTTTTTTACAATTTTTTAAAATCGTAAATCAAAGAAAAAAAAGTGGATTTTCAAATAGTAGCCTAATACATATCTAAAAATAAATTCAAAAATTTTCCATTCTGTGTCAGCCCTCTTCCTCTTATTTTCCTAGTTCAGCAAAAAGTACACCATATATGCAGTTATTGAAGTCAAAGGCAAGAGCTTCAACCATGATCTCTGTCTCCCACACTCCCCATAATAAATAATTTACCAAGATGTGACAATCTTAACTACTTGGTTCTGGATCCACTGGCACTTACTTTGTGTCACTATCATTACTAAACTAGACTAATACTATAGTTTCCAACTAATACCTTTTCTCTAATTTATTCACTTCCCTGGAGTTACCACAGTATAGGAATTACATAACACTGATTTTTATGAATTGCAGGAATAGCTCCTTTTTGGCCATTTTCATTTTTTTTTTTTTTTTTAGGTGGAGAGAGCATGAGTGGAGGTGGGAAGAGCAGAGGGAGAGGGGGAGAGAGAGTCTTAAGCAAGCTCCATGTCCAGTGTGCAGTCTGACGCAAGGCTAGATCTCACAACCCAGAGACTATGACCTGAGCCGAGGTCAAGAATTGGAAGCTTACCAACTGAACCACTCAGGCACCCCTATTTCCCTCTTCTTAATAAACATATAATCTCTTGGCACAGATGATGAGCTGCTGCAAAAGCTCACTCCTACTTACTTGCCCAGCTTTATTTCTGAATTCCCCTACATCCTCCCATAATATACTCAGGCCATACTGAATGCGTTTCATTTTCTAGATCTTCTTTCAAAGTTTTCACATGTGTTATTTCTAGTGTCTGGAACATTCTTCCTTTCTACTCATTGTAACTTAATCTTGCAAAGAGCTGCTCACCATTCATGACTTGATGACGTTATTTCCCCCAGAACTTTGTTTGGTCTTCCTTTGATTATACTGGATGCTAATTAGCAGTGTTCCAGTACTTTGCAAATACTAGCTTACTTGATCCTCATAAATGAAATTTCCATGGTAAGTATGGCAGATTGATTTCATCTACATGGAAGCTGACTTTGAGATGCAGATTAGCATGGAGAAGTTTTATTAATGAGTGCTCCTGTGAATTCTTGTGTAAGGAAAAGAAGGAAGTTAGATTGGACAGAAAGAGGACTCAAGCTGTGATGTAATCCCAAGAGGCCCCTTGGTCTACCATATGGGGAATTCTGAAACTAGCATGACTGTGACAACTGTCTGAGCGGAGGTGAAGAGACCAGGGACTTAATTCCCCTGTGCTGATCAGCCCTGGGATGTCTGACTCCTCGGGGAAGGTGGATTGAGAGAGTAGCTGAACCTCTCCCTGAAGCTTTGACGGATGAGGCAATCTACTAACAACAGTCTCAGCAGCTGGTAGAATAAGTGTTAGATAGAATTACTATTTCAAATGGGGCGCCTGGGTGGCTCAGTGGGTTAAAGCCTCTGCCTTCAGCTTCAGTCATGGTCCCAGGGTCCTGGGATGGAGCCCCCCATCGAGCTCTCTGCTCAGCAGGGAGCCTGCTTCCTCCTCTCTCTCCCTCTGCCTGCCTCTCTGCCTACTTGTGATCTCGGTCTTTCAAATACATGAATAAAATCTTAAAAAAAAAAAAGAATTACTATCCCAACTGCACAGAAAAAGAAACTGAGGGATGAATGTGTTGAGTAGGTCACCCTGTTATGCAGCAAAATTATTGGATCCAGGATTCAAACCAGGAAGTTTGGTCCTCTACTTCACAACATACACCAAATCGATCACAATGGATCCAAGGTATAGATACAAACTGTAAAACAATGTTTTAAAATAAAATAGAGAGAAACCACTTAATGCATTTTCTATATTTGAATACTTTTTTTTTAAAGATTTTATTTATTCCTTTGACAGAGAGATCATAGCAGACAGAGAGGCAGGCAGAGAGAGCGGGGGAAGCAGGCTCCCTTCTGAGCAGAGAGCCCGATGCGGGACTCGATCTCAGGACCCTGAGATCATGACCTGAGCTGAAGGCAGCAGCCGAACCCACTGAGCCACCCAGGTGCCCTTATATTTGAATACTTTTAAAAACAGGATGTCAAAGCCATAATCCAAAGGAAATACTTGAAGATTTGCACTGTATTATGTAAGAAGTCATCAAAAGAGACATAAAGACATTGAAAAGACAAGCCACAGAATAGGATATAATATTTAAAGCAAATAGTTTAACAAAGTCCTTGCATCCAGAATATATAAAAACTGCTAAGAAAAATACTGAAAAATCAAATTTTGAAAAACTGTCAAAAGATCTGAAGAGGAACTTCACAAAAAGAATACCCAAATGGTCCAAAAAATCTGAAAAGGCCTCCACCTTCCTAGTTATCAGTAAAAGGCAAAATACAACAACTCCAAAATGCTATAATATGAACCCTTTTCCCACGGTTAAAATGGAAACAAAACAACTGAAACAAGACAAAGCAGAAATAAAACAAATGGATTGTGGTAAGGATGTGGAACCACTGCAAGTCTCATACACTGCTGGGAGAGAGTAGAAATTAGTACAGCTGCTTGGGGAAATTGTTCAGCAGTACCTACTGAAGATTGACACAGAAAAATCAGCAGTTTCACTTCTATACAGCCCAACAGAAATGCAAATACATTCACAAAAAAACAAACAAACAAATGCTTACAAGCAGCATTATTAAAAATGGACCCAAACTGAAACCTATCCCATAACTAATAGACAGGAGAATGGATGGATAATTCAAGGTGTGTTTGCACCATGATGTACTATTTGTCTATGGGAAAGAACGAGCTACTGTTGTACTGAACAATATGGGATGAACAGTAAATCCAAGCACAATAAAATATATGTTCTATGATTCCAATAATATAAAATTTATAAATAGGCAAGACTAATTTATGAGATTAGAAGAAAAGTTATGGGTACTCTGGAGGTACAGGTGAGAAACACTAGAAAAGAGCATTGGAAAACCCCTGGAGATGCTGGTAATTTTCAGGTTCTTGATCTAGATACTGGTTATAAAGGTTGGTTCAATTTATGAGAACTCATCAAGCTATACACATGATTTGTGCCCTTTCTGAGTGTACTTCAATTATGCACTTTAATTCAAAGGAAAACATCCCAGGAAGTCTACTCCAATGTTCATAGTCTTTTTTTTTTTTCTTTTCAGTGTTCCAAAATTCATTGTTTATGCACCACACCTAGTGCTCCATGCAATACGTGCCCTCCTTAATACCCATCACCAGACTCACCCAATCCCCCATCCCTCTCCCCTCCAAAACCCACAATTTGTTTCTCAGAGTTCACAGTCTCTCATGGTTTATCTTCCCCTCTGATTTCCCCCAACTCACTTCTCTGGCAGGAGGGTAAATTGTGATAAACAGTTCAGATTACAAAGTGAAATCATACAATAAAGGCAAAGGTTCAAATATGATGCATTAGTTCTGTTCCTAGGTATGTGTCACAGAGAAATTCTTATGCATCTGCAAAAAAGACATGTTCAAGAATGCTCAGATCTGCATTATTTGTTTAAGAAAAAAGATCAAGAAAGATGGAAAATATGCCAACTATTCCTCAAGTCAACAAGTAAATAAATTGTGGCATATTAACACAATAGAATATTATACATTAGTGAACAACAAATAAACTACAATCACCTGCAACCAAGGGGAATAATTTTAGAAATCAAATGTTGGGTAAAAAACAAGTTCCAGAAGATTACACAAAGTATAATAAAACTTGGACAACCCCCAAACAAAAACAACTAAACAATATAATATTTAGGCATATACAAAACTACAATATAAATAATTTTCAAAACTAACAGACTGATAAACACGAATTCTAGAGAGATGCTATACTTGGAGGGGAGGCAAGGGTATAGAACATGAATGGATTACACAGTACATAGAAAATGTTGGTCATGTCCTACTTCATATGTTAAGATACGGATTTATACTTGTCCATTTTACATTGTTTGTATCTTACATATGGCTCATACATTTATATATAGGTATACATTGAATATTATATTTTGAAGATGCTGAAGTACAAAATAATATAGAACATCCCCCACATACCTTGGCTGTGATGGGAAGGAGCGAGGTAAAATAGGAAAAGTTGGAAAATGGAGTTTAAAGAAACTTGTCTTTATGTAGATGCTTAAATAAAAGAGCCATTAGAAAAGTGAAGTAACAAAACTTGTATAGATTGTTAGTGAGAGATTTCTGGGTTCTTTAGAGTGGACTGTGAAGTTTCTTACTAGCATTGGCCCAGATAGGCATGTTAGATTTGTTCTTCCTTGATTCAATTATAACCATTTCCTTTTTTGTGTTAGATCTGAATGTGTAGATGGTTGTAAAGATACTAAAAATAAAAATAAACTTAAAACCTTTATTTATAGGACCACGTTCCCTGCTTACCAGATGATTTTCTTAGCATGATATTCTTAATATGTAGCATAATTCTTTAACCCACTGAGCCACCCAGGCGCCCCTGTAGCATAATTCTTGACGCACACTACATGCTTTTAAAAATCTGCCAAACTGATGAACTCGCAGAGATAGTAGAATGGTGGTTGCCAGGGGATGGAAGGTGGGGAAATAGGTAGAAGCCCATAAAAGGTTACAAACTTTCAGTTATAAGGTGAATAAGGTCTGAGACTCTAATTATAGCATCATGACTATAGTTGATAACAGTGCATTGTGTGATTGAAATTTGCTAAAAGAATGCAAGCTAAGTGTTTGCACTTAAAAAAAAGAATGAAAGAAAGAAAGAGAGAGAAAGACAGAAAGAGAAAGGAAGAAAAGAAGGAAGGAAGAAAGAAAGAAAGAAAGGAAGAAAGAAAAATAGGAAGGTAAATTTACGTGAGGATATGTGAGTTGGTGCACTTGTTAATTATCTCAATGAGAGGGAAGTCTTTCACACTGTATATATATATATCAAATCACCATGTTGTACACTTTAAATATCTTACAACAAGCTGAAAATATCAAATTGATAGCAGTTTAACTAAAAATCTCATTTTTATCATTAAGGTGAACCATAAGAATTTATCGTGTTCAGTAACAGATCCACATGATGACAATCTCATATGAATCATCCTATTATTAAGACAATATCATCTCTTTCTAAGAGTTGCTTTAGTTTCCAAGGTGATTATTTCAAATTCTATTACAATGAAGATGGGGCAAACCGACAATAATAGTAAGTTAATGCTGGAAGAGTGTCTGAGGATGAAAATATAAGTTGTAAGGCTATGTTACATTTTGAGATATTACAAATTAATCTTTACAACACAATCTTGAACTTCTAACACTCTGTTAATATTGATACTGATTAAAGGAGAATTTTTCGGTGTTGTCTATGAATAGATCACCCAAAAAAGTCAAGATCTGGAAAAAAAAAAAAGTCAAGATCTGCCCAGAAGTTTAGTTAAATTACATATATATATATGATATTCTTGAAGTGTAATTTACTTAAAGAAAATATAGCACTATGAGGTTACTTTATTAATACATAGGTATAATTTCAGCCTGAAGAATCCTTAGATTTGGGTTTGAACTTCTACATTTTTACTATTAAATTGTGAGTATATATATATCAATTGGCCAACCAATCAACAGATAAAATAATGGGATCTATCTTTTATTGCAAAACTGTTAAATGATTAAGGCACTAAAACTTAAATCTCCACACATAATAACATCTTTTTATCTCTATAGCATAGACTCATAAGTGAAGTGATACCATGGAGAGAAATAAACATGACTTAATGGGTGTCTTTTCTGTTTTAATAAATACAAGTTATAAAATAGAGCGACTTTATTTTTTTTTCTGTTCTTCAGATGCCATTGAATAGTTTAATTTCTATTTTGTGTAGAATTCAAATCACGATCCAGGGTTTGTGAAAGGAAATTGAAATCTTTTCACAAAGATGTATAGTTTAGTAACAGTATACCAAATTCTGATAAACATCCAGCTACTAAGCAAGGGACTCCAGCTGCACATCAGTTTGATGTTTTTAATTGCAAGGTTTATACCTAAATAGCTGCTTAATGATCTGTGACCCTGGTTTGAAAACAGAAAACATTTCAATGATAACTGACTTTTTGACGCTCATGAAATTTTCATGAATTCATGAATTACAACACCTTAAATCAAACTTTGCTTATTCTTCTATTCTTTGAGATTGATGCTACATCTGAAGTTTATTCAGAAAATGTGCATAGTGCTAGGCATTCATATTAAGTAAACTGATCATTTCTTTCTGATTGTGCTAGTTTTTTTTTTTTAATTTATTTGACAGAGAGAGAGTTCATAAGCAGGCAGAGAGATAGGGAAGCAGGCTCCTCGCTGAGCAGAGAGCCCGATGCGGGGCTTGATCCCAGGACCCTGGGACCATGACCTGAGTCAAAGGCAGAGGCTTTAACCCACTGAGCCACCCAGGCACCCCCCCCCTTGTTTTTTATTCCCTACTGTAAGTATTTCACTTTAACTCATGACCATTGGTAGTAAGATACTCTATTTTGTGTATGTGTGTGTGTGTGTGTGTGTGTGTTTACCATTTTATTAGAGAGTTTTTTTTCCTCCATTCCTCCTTAAATGAAGATCCACTCCCTCACAACCCAATATTTGAGTGACTGATTTTTTTTTTTTTTACATCTGTTTTGTCCTGTGTCCAAATCAATGCTCTATGATGACGAAATCCTGTCAGGAGGTTTTTGGGTTTTTGTTTTTGTTTTTTTCCCCCCAAGCTTTATAAACTACATCAAGATCTCTATGAAAATGTGGACTCACATGCCAACAAAAAATAGATTCCTCTTTATTTCCTTCTTTCTTTTACATTTCCCATGTCAATGCATGATTACTGAACTCAAGCAGAAACTAACAGTGTGAAAGTTATTCAAATTTTGTTGATCCCGTTCTTGTACATGGGATACAGTTAATTAAATGTAATTCAGCAAATAATTGTATATCACTTAACATGCAAAACACTAATAATTCATTCAATATATATTCACTGATCAGCCTCAATATACCTGCCAACTTGCTAAATGGCACATACACAAAAAAAAGAAATGAAGAAGATGAAGGAGGAGGGCGGGAGGAGGAGGAAAGGAAGGAGAGGAAGAAGAAGAAGAAGAAACTCAAAAGACAGGTAGGGTCTCTGTAGGTTTTTTGTGGGTTTTTTTTTTAATATTAGTGGATCTTAAAAGTTGACGTGGATGAGATTTACTTAGAGGGCTTGTTAAAACACAGCTGGCTGGGACCCACCTCAGAGTTTAGGACTCAGTGTGCCTAGGTGTGTTATCAGCTGATCCTGATGCTGCTGTCCTGAGAGCCACACTTAGGAAACCACTAATTTAGATGAATAACTGTATTCCAACTTCCACTTATGGAATACAGTGGCAACTTTTTCTGTCAAAGGATTCACTTCCTTTTCACTTTCATAACTGCATTACCTGTTATCACATTGTTCATTTGCTGAAACACTAAATAGGTGAGAGAATTCTTTCTGGGTTAGACTAGTAAACATCTTGATAAAGTTACATAAAGTGGGTCACACACATTGTAACCAACACCTACATCAAGAAACTGAACATTATCAATACCCCCAGGAAACTCCTTATGGACCCTTCCCATCAGTATCCCCTTTAAGAGTAACCACCATTCTTCTTTTAAACCCCATTAGTGAAGTAGCTCTACTTCTACACATTAACAGTTAGAATCAAGAATGTGCTTTGTGTGGCTGTTGGCTTTTGGTCTTTGTTTCTGATATCATTTTGGCACTATTTATCCTATCATGACTTGGTGGTAGTTTTGTGCTTCTTTGGTGTGTGTCTTGCATTGTGTTGTATGAATATACTACAATATATTCATTCTACTGCTGATGCACAATTGAGTTGTTTCAGGTGTTTGACTAGTGCTGTATGGAAATAATTGTTCATAATTTAATAAACATATGAAGGGGTTTTGGTAATATATGTACATAGAAGTACAAGGCTAGTTAATAGGGAATGTACATTTTCAACTTTAACAGGTACTGCCAGGCAATTTTCAAGAGGGATTTTGTAATTTATACTTTCACCAGCAGTACATCAGGTCAACACTTTTAGGTTATTTGTTTTGTGTTGCTTTGTTTGTTTGTTTGTTTTTTATTTCAGCCATCCTTGTGGGGTCATATGAAATTCAGCACCTTTTACATGTATCCTGCCATGTAGGTAATAGGTGTCCTTATTCGTACAAAGCCTTTCAGTCTTTTTTGTTGCTGTTGTTGTTGGTGGTGGTGGTGGTTTCCTTGCCTTCCTTTTCTTACTGATTTATCCAAAAACTCTTTTGAAATATAAAAAAAGATGTCTTCTCCCATTTTGTGCCTTGCTTCTCTCTTTTAATTTTGTCCTAGGAAATATAAAAGTTCTTCGTTTCAATGTATTCTATATTATCTTTTTTGTTTTGTTTTGTTTTATTTTGGTTTTGGTTTCCTGCTGTTGATGCTCGTAGACACTAGTTGCCCCTCCCCAGTCTAGGGTCCAACCATCCAGGGCTTCTAGCCTGGAGAATGGCACACTTACAAATTTCCCTCTCTCTGGGAGTCCTGAATCCTGGTTCTTATCTTCTCAGCATCACAGGCCTTCCAGAAATGTCTCTTCTCCTTTTGTTGGCTTTCTGATTCATTTTTTTCATCCTCTACTCTGCACAGATTTATAATTCAGCAAATTTGTTTCTTTAAGGGAAAATATGTCCATGGCCTTAATTTTTGTTCATTTATTTGTTTATTTATTTTAAAGTAGGTTTCATGCCCTGCTTGGGGCTTGAACTTACAACCCTGAGATCAAGAGTCACATACACACCTGACTGAGCCAGCTAGGCATCATCCCTGCCTGTGGCCTTTGGAGTCCTAAGTTTCTCATTTTCCTCAACAGATTTTATAGCAAGATAACATATTATAAAAGTAGTAGTACTAGTAGTATTGAGGTACATGGGTGGGTCATTCAGTTAAGTGTCCAACTCTTGATTCTGATGCAGGTCATGGTCTCAGGGTCCTGGGATGGAGCCCTGCATGGGGATCTGAGCTTAGCAGGGAGTCTGCTTGAGATTCTCTCTCCCTCTGCCCCTCCCCTGCTGCACACTCTCTTTTGCACACACACACACTCTCTCTCTGCTTAAAATAAATAAATAAATCTTTTTTTGAAAAGTAGTAGTAGTGGGGATACCTGGGTAGCTCAGTTGGTTAGGGGTCTGCCTTTGGCTCAGGTCATGATCCCAGGGTCCTGGGATAGAGTCCCACATCAGGCTTCCTGCTCAGCAGAGAACCTGCTTCTCCCTCTGCCTGCTGCTCCCCCTGTTTGTGCACGCTCTCTCCTCTCTCAAATAAATAAAATCTTAAAAAAAAAAGTAGTAGTAGAAGAAGAAGAAGCAAAAGAAAGACAAGAACATCAAGCAGCAACAGCAGCAGCGTGTGGTTTCTGCCTATCAGCAGTGGCAAAGCACATATTCTTGGACTCCTGCCTGTTCTAAGAATCAGCAAATGCTCAAAGGGCAAGTGGTTTACCTTGTCAGCACCCATGCCTGCTTTCCAAAATCTTGGACTCTCTTGTCCTTTTTATTTTATTTTTTTAGCAGTACCCTAATGTCTGTTTTAAATTGAGGATATTTTAGTTTTGATACAACTTTTCTAATTGCTTTCGGTGCAGGGGTTGGTTTACTGCCATCTCAGACTTCTATATTTCCCCCACAGGATTTTTCTTTTTACAAACCAACGTCCTGTACTCAGTAAAAATATAATGGAAAAATGAATAAGAAAGATATGGATCTATTAGAATGATACTTATACCATGATACTAAGTAAAATTATTATTTTAATATTGTCAATATTTAATATATTTCTAAGTCATATAATTTTTCTGTCGGGTTGAGCTGGCAATGAACTAAGTCAAAAATAATACACAAACAGGATTTGGGAGGGGAGAGGGCTGGGGTTGGGTGAACCTTGTGGTGGGTATTAAGGAGGGCATGTATTGCATGGAGCACTGGGTGTGGTGCATAAACAATGAATCTTGGAACACTGAAAAAATAAACTTTAAATAAAACAAAAATAATATACAAAATAGTAAGTAGCAACAATAATAAGTGGCAATGAACTACTTCAAGTGGTAAGCAAATCTAGATAAATAGTACTAGAAATATACAAACTAACTCAAACTATAAAGTATACAGATACATATTTACATTTTCTTATTAGCTTAGAAAATCACGGGGCCATTGCTTATATGAACTTCTTTCTGGGAGCAATTTCTAAAAGCCTCAAGAGACAATTTTTTTTTTTTGGTTAATAAAATCCTATCATTTTCACATCTTTTTTGGTTTTATGTAACTATTTTCAATTATATAAAAATTGGAAACAGAAGAAGACATATTTTAAGGAAAGGTATATGAATTTGAAGGAAAAAATATAAATGTTTCAATATATTTGTTCAGATATAATGTCATTTTTGGAAGATTCACAAAAGTTCTCAGTATATATTTTGAATTATGTATTGTTTCTTTTTGTTCAATATTATTTTATAATAACTAATAAAATATTGGGCTTAGTATATAATATTCAGAAATATTATACTTTTTGTATTTAATCTGAACACATGTTAATATGAGGGATTTTTTCTTAATAATTCTTAGAGTACAGTTCTTTATTGGGTCCATGATATTTTAAAAATCTGCTTTATTGGAAGGAAGAGTTATTGAATTTTTCCCATTATAAAGTTTTATGGCTCATTTTTGAAAATGAAATGTATCATTAGTGAATGATAGTAGAAAGGAAGACTTTATAAGTCATCTGTGCCTTGGTATTGCTCTATTTTTCTCTAAATTAGTTTTTGGCCTGCATTTTAAAACAATTATACACTACAAAAGCAGCTACATAAACTTTACTTTTTATTAAAAAAAAAGAACTTTGGAAAAAATGGAGTTTTCTGAATTTTCTAAAATCACTGCTTTTATAGTTAAATGTTCGATATTAATCTCATATCTTCAATTAGTTATAGTTTCCTTTCTATAATTAAGTTAACTGCCTTAATTTTGCATGTTTTAATATTTAGTAATTAGCTATCAAATTTCATTAATCATTAACATATTAAGAGAAAATTAAAAAATAAATTTTAAAAGACACATTGGTAGGGGCGCCTGGGTGGCTCAGTGGGTTAAGCCTCTGCCTTCGGCTCAGGTCATGATCCCAGGGTCCTGGAATCGAGCCCCACATCGGGCTCTCTGCTCCCCGGGGAGCCTGCTTCCCCCTCTCCCTCTGCCTGTCTCTCTGGCTTGTGATCTCTCTCTGTCAAATAAATAAATAAAATTTTTTTAAAAAGGCAGATACACTGGCAAAACAAAGTTATTGCACCATTTTATGCCAAATGAAGATAAAGGCTACATTTCTGGAGTCAAGTGTTTCAGAAAAATTATGACAGAAGGTATTATTCAGTTCTACTCTACCGAATAATAGGTTCCAGAAAATAAGGTAGAATGATTTTCTGTTATCTTTACCACTCGGGTGTTTATTATTTTCTTTTAATGACTTATCTAGTTCTACAAAAGAATCACATTATCCAATATGTTTTTATTATCAAAAGAATGGCTACTGGCAGAGTAAAGGGACAGACATTATATTATTCAAGATGACACTTTATACTATGACAGTGGAAATTAACTATGGATGTTTAAATGTAAACCTGAGCATACTAAGTTTATAAATATGGGTACATACACTGAATCAGTTAAGTCTCTGATGTGTTGTGCAAAAAAAGAATTTATAAACAGAAATATATTTATCCAGTCACCTTTACACTGTTAAGTATATAGTGTAAGAACATAAATACGTTGGAGAAGAAATTTATCCCAATAAGGAAGTTATTTGATTCACCAGTTTTTTAACTATTGCTTAAAAAAAAAAAAAAAAGTTAAAAAAAAACCTCTTTGAATAGTTGTAACTATGGAATACATGTAATAAATCCATAACTTAATCAGGTATTATCAAATAATAAAGAATCCAGGAAAACCTTGTTCTTGTATTAAAAACAACAACAACAAAAAACAAACAAACAAAAAAACAGTGTCATGATTGAGAACTTGGTCTCCATTATTTTCTACTCACTGTTATACATAGGGCATTTTAGTTTTTGTTTTGTTTTGTTTTTTATTTGACAAACAGAGATCACAAGTAGGCAGAGAGGCAGGAAGAGAGGCAGGCAGAGAGAGAGGGGGATGCAGGCTCCCAGCCCAGCAGAGAGCCTGATGCAGGGCTTGATCCCAGGACGGACCCTGGGATCATGACCTGAGCTGAAAGCAGAGGCTTAACCCACTGAGCCACCCAGGCACCCCAAGGGCATTTTAGTTTTGAAAGCTCCAGTTTCCTGGAATTTCCTTCTAGAACACCTTCTAGCACTCCCCTTGTTTGGACTAGAAGACAATGCTTAAAGTCAGAAAGGCTTATTCTCTGAGAAGCCATATTGTTTTCTAAAATGTATTTTTTGTTATGGTTGGGGTTATAAATATACTTCCTTTTTTTGCTCTAAATTCCATTGAAATACCACTCAAATTAGAAAAGTCCAACATTAATAATTTCAGTACTTCCAGAAAAATATTTGGGTAGAAATATAAAGTCATGTGATCTGGTGGGAGAAGAAACAATAATGTGTTCTACTGTGTTTATTCCAACTGCTTTCTGTGAAATATTTAATAACAAAATAAATTAGGCAGGATTCTTCAGAGAAGCAGAACCAATAGGATATACAGATATACCTCAGGGATATTGCAGGTTTGGTTCCAGACCACAACAATAAAATGGCTATTAAAATAAAGTGACTGCAATAAATTTTTGGTGTTCCAGGACATATAAAAGTTGTGTTTAAGCTATATTGTAATCTATTAAGGGTACAATTGTATTATGTCTGAAAAAAGTACACATCTAATTAAAAAATACATTGTTGCTTTAAAAAGGCTAACCATTATCTGAATTTTCAGCTGGTGGGTGGTCTTGCCTGGATGTTGATGGCTGCTGGCTGATCAGTGTTGTGAGTTTTGAAGGTTAGGGTGGTGGTGGCCATTATTTAAAATATGACAATAATAAAGTTTGTTGCATTCATTGGCTCTTCATTTCTCAAGTGATTTCTCTGCAGAATGTGATGTGGGAAACAAAAGCAAAAGAAAAATTAAATTTCCTTACTACTTACATCCCATTCACAAGTCCTTATACCAGGCAGAATGACATTCCTCTGGGAGCTCAGCTGCCTCAGTGTCAATAATATGCTAAGAGCAAAGGGCAATCTTAGTCCAAACCCTGGGATCCTGTAAGTCTACTTTAGCATATAAAAATTTCTTTGGAAACTTCTTTATCTCTATCCTCCCAAGATATGTGTTATCAATCATCTCCCAAGCCTATTGTCCATCCATATATATCTGAAAGGTCTCATGAATAGAATTTTATTAGACAGTAATAAATGATCCTTCCCTAAAAATAGGTAGCCCCTCAAGGTCCTGGAGACCTTGCTTCCAAAATTCCTTAGAGACTTTCACTGTCCCTAACCCCCAACCAACTTGAAAGTATATAATGGGTTACTCCTTATGACCACAGTGCAACTCTTTCTGCCCATGGGTCCTGTCCCCAAACTTTAGTAAGACCACCTTTTTGTACCAAAAATGTCTAAAGAATTCTTTCCTGGCCATCAGCTTCAAACCCTAACATCTTTCCTACATCAGTATATGATGCTGCTTAATAGTAATTTACCCACAGTAGAATATATTTCAAAATTGGAGTCAATCCTCTCAAATCCTGCCACTGCTTTATCACCACCTATATGGAATATTCTAAATCCTTTGTTGTCATTTCAACAGTCTTCATAGCATCTTCATTAGGAATAGATTTTATATCAAGAAGATTAAAAACTGTCTTTGTTCATTCATAAGGAGCAAGTCTTCATTCATTAAATTTTTATGAGATTGTAGTCATTCAGTCAATTCTAGTTCTCTTGCTGTTCCACCACATCCACATTTATTTCCTTCACTGAACTCTTGATTCCCTCCAAGTTAGTCATGAAGGTTGGAATCAACTTTTTCCAAATTCCTGTTAATATCGGTATTTTGACCTCTTCCCATAAAAACACACACACACACACACAATATCTGTGAAGTACTATAAAGTGAAGCACAATAAAACAAGTAATATACACACACACACACACATACACACAGATTTATTACATTAATTGGCTCACACAATTACAGAGGACAAGAAGTCCCATGATCTGTTGTCTGAAAGCTAGAGAACAAGGAAAGCCAGTGGCATAATTCAGTCTAAATTTTAAGGCCAGAGAACCAAGAGACCTGATGGTGTAAGTCCCAATTCTAAAATCCAAGAATGAAGCATGAGGGATATGTAGTATAGGTGTTGTAAGGCCCAGTCTGAGACCAAAACCTGAGAACCAGGGATGCCAATGTTGAGGGTAGGAGAAGATGGATATCTCAGCTCCAGCTCAACTTTCCTTCACCACCTCTTTTACTCACACCCTCAGGAGACTGAATGATGTCCACTCGCACTGGTGAGGGCAATCAGCTCTATCCAAACTACTGATTCAAATGGCAGTTTCCATCATAGACACCCTCACAGACACACACAGCAATAATATTTCACCAGCTATCTGGGCATCCTTTAGTCCAGTTAAATTAACACATAAAATTAACCCATCACACCAAACAAAATCTTATAAAATTCCTTAAAAAATTAAACCCACTTGAAATTAAATACATACAAAGAAGAATATAGGTTTTGTATAAGGAGTTAGAAAAATGTGTAATAGTGACATGAGAACATTGGAAGTTAAAATAAAAGTAATTTATTTTGTTACTTTTTATCACATAATTACGCATTAAGATTGTTTCTGTATGACTTGCAAACTCTAAGAATTTCATTGGGGTGTTAGGTATACACATGTCTGACTTTTTTCAGAGCATCATAATCCAGTGACATAGTGCTACCTGTGTGTCATTTCACAGACAAGTATGGATTTTCTCGGCTTAAGTGAAGCTGATACTTTTTGCTTTGGGTTTGATTTTAACTTAATAGCATTTCCCCCCTTTTTTATCCTAACTAGGTTAAAGGGCTTCTTATAAATATCAAAAGTCTTTTGTATCCCTTTTTTCTTATTTTTCTGGACACAGGGATGAACAGGAGAAGGAGGACAAACTGCTCTGAACCTCATGCTGTGCTCTTCTGATTTCCACTTTGACTCTTGATCTGCCTTAGTGATGGAAGAATCCTACTACAGATAGTGAGACAGTCCTTGTTTATGCCTCTCAAAGGATCTGAAAGCGGATGATACATACTATGGTCACTTTACCTATGGACAGAACCTGTACCCAGGAAATCTCTCCAATTTTTGGTAAACAGATAAAGTAAATGGCATATCCTTTCTGTGTTTTGTAACCAATCTTTTTCCAGCTGCAGACTGAAACCCATTCCAGGAATTATAAAATGAAGTTAGTGGGTCACAATTAGATACTATTTTTATTTATTTATTATTAACTTTAATAGAGTTAGAGAAGCTAGAAACAAAAGCTTGAGTAATTGTTTCCAACTACTAGATAGCTATAGTAAATGTCCTAAAATCCTTACCTGCCTTATTGAACCCATCTTTTCTCTATACTTCAGATCCTCCTCCTGGATAAACTTCAAAGTTTGGTATTAAATGTCACCAGTGTGGAACAAGAGGTAATTATATTACAACGTGTTCTGGATATTTATAAGGAAATGGAAAATCTAGCAAGTGAAATCTAAGAACTTTCCTAACATTGTGTTTTATGTGACATCCTAATCCCTTCTTCAGGAATTGTCCTAAATGGAAAGATGCTGCCTTGAACAAGGTTACACACCAGTCCCTAACTTTGTCTAAATTATGACATTTTTTAAAGATACATTCTAACTCCCTTAGGATTGACTCCTTTATTAGAACTATATCCCCATCCAACTTCTCCCATTCACAATTCTGCTTCCTGAGAAATACTTCCCAATAAACTTCTTTTGTGGAGATCTGAGTCTGTTTCTCAGGCACCTCAAATAAAGTATTTCTTTTTCTCTCTATGATTAGTAAAAATATGGGGCTTAGGTAAAACAAGAATAAGTAGAAAATCAAACATGCAAAGGTCATCTATAATATTAATTCAGTACATTTTAAGAATATTTTTAGCATTTTTTCATTTATTCATCCAGATCCTTAATGGTAATTTCCTATATGCCATGTGTCTCACTAGACTTTGAAGAATGTGCTAACTGTTGTCACTAAATTCATGTCCAAAAAGCATAAGTGGATACTTGATTGGTTCTGCCCTGCAATTATAGTATATTACAGTATATTTTACTGTCTCACTCATTCCTCTACTCTCTAATCTGTTTCACATTACATCCTCTGACATCAAATCTACATGACTCTCCCCATTCTTTGCATATGCTCATTTCCTATTTTACTGAGGAAAAAAAAACAATCAAATGAGAACTCTGTAAACCTCAACCATCACATACATATATAGAAGCATTTGAACTCATTAAGAGTACTTTCTTCCCCACTTTTGCCATAAGCAAACTCCTAGAACTCTTACCTGAGGCTAATCCCTTCACTTACGTATTGAATCTCATTGATTTTTATTTTCTTGAAGTCTCCATTCCAATATCTTGTTCAGAACTATATCACTTTTTCTTACACATTTCCCATCAGCATGCAAATATGATGTTGTTTCTTTTCCCTCTAAAAAAGAAATCCCACTTGCATTGTATCCCCTTTCTGTCTCCAAATGCTTTCCTTCATTTTTTTCTCAAACTCATCCCAGACAGCTTTTCACCCCACCAAACCAGTCTTGTTAAGGTCATCAATGTATTCCATGTTGCTAAATCAAATATTCAATTTTCAGTCATTCTGACACTATCATTTGCATTTATACACATCTTTACCCCTTCCACTGAAAATAAAAAAGTAAAATAAGAGGACTGGCGGAGAAGTGAATCGAAAGCGACGGGAGGATAGACCGCGGGGGAGGGGCCGGCTCCCGGCAAGCGGTGGAGCAGCGGAGCACTAAATCAGGACTTTTAAAAGTCTGCTCCACAGAGGGACATCGCCCCAGAGGCTAAACCGGGGTGAAGCCCACGCGGGGTCAGTGTGGCCCCAGGTCCCGCAGGGTCACAGAAGGGTGTCTGAGTGTCGCAGGGCTAGCAGGTATCGGAGCGGGAAGCCGGCTACAGAGACAGAGCCGAAGAGTGAGCTCTCAGCTCGGGGTTACCTTGAACCGGTCGCAGGCTGGGTGAGCTTGTAGCGCGGCCAGAGGCGAGGGATATGGGAGTAGCCGGGACTTTTCTCTGAGGAGTGGAGCCCCGAATCTCAGCTCTTCCGGGCCGGAGACTAGGAGGCCGCCATTTTCATTCCCGTCCTCCAGACTCTACGGAAAGCGCTCAGGGAACAAAAGCTCCCGAAAGCGAAACCGAGCGGATTATTTAGCCCGGCCCCTGGTAAGGGCGGTGCAGCTCTGCCTCAGGCAAAGACCCTTGAGAATCATTACAACAGGCCCCTCCCCCAGAAGAGCAAAAGAAATCCAGCCAAGACCAAGTTCACTTAACAAGGAGAGCAGCGGAACTCCAGAGGAGGAGAAAGCAAAGCGCAGAATTCATGGCTTTTTCCCCATGATTCTTTAGTCTTGCAGTTAATTCAATTTTTTCTTTAAAGGGCATTTTCCTAGGGTCTTTGCCACCTTTTTAGTATTTTATTTGCTCCTTCATATAATCTTATCTGGAAAAAATGACAAGGCGGAAAAACTCACCACAAAAAAAAGAACAAGAGACAGTACCAAAGGCTAGGGACCTAATCAATACAGACA
>PISX010018477.1:0-40571 GCA_004024625.1 Mellivora capensis
TTGGTGAGATTGTAAATTGGTGCATCCAATGTCGAAAACAGCATGGAGTTTCCTCCAAAAATTAAAAATAGAACTACTGTATAATCCAAAAATTCCACTTCCAGGAATATATCTGAAGAAAACAAAAACACTACAACAGAGAGATACCTGTATTCTCATGTTCATAGCAACATTGTTTATAATAGCCAAGACACGGAAACAACCTAAGTGTCATTTGGTGGATGAACGGATAAAGAAAATGTGGGGTGAGTATGTGTGTGTTTGTGTGTGTGTACACACACAAAATGGAATATAGTTCAGCCTTAAAAAAGGGAAAGCCTGCCATTTGTGATAACATAAATAGAACTTGAGGGCATTAAGATAAGTGAAATAAGTCAAAGACAAATATTCCATGATCTCACTTGTATATGGAATAAAAACAAACAAACCAACAAAAACCCCAACCAAACTCTTCATAGAAAAGGGGAGATCAGATCTGTGGTTACCAGAGGTGGGGAAAGTTAAATGAAGGACATCAAAAGGTACAAATTTCCAGTTATAAGATCAATAAGCACCAGGGATATAATCTACAAAGTGATGGATACAATTAACACCACTGCATAACCTGCATCATATATATATATCTCTCCTATATGGGAGTTAAGAGTAAATCCTAAGAGTTTGCATCACAAGGAAGAAGAAATGTATATTTTATCTACATCGGATGACAGATGTTAACTGAACTTTTAGTGATAATTATTTAATAATTTATGCAGCTGAAATCATAAATCATACTGTACACCTTGAATTTATATAGTTCTCTATTTTATATCCCAAAACAACTGGAAAAAAAAGATATAACAAGTGTTGGTGAGGATATGCAGAAAAGGGAAACCTTGTGCACTTTTGGTGGGAATATAAATTGGTGCAGCCATAATGGAAAACAGTATAGAGTTTTGACCAAAAAAAAAAAAAAAAAAAAACAAACGAACAAACAAAACCCTAAAAAACAAAAACAAAACAAATAGATCTACCATATTATCCAGCAATTCTACTACTGGATATTCATTCAAAGGAAGTGAAAAGACTAACTTAAAAAGGTATATGCATCTCATGTCCACTGCAGCATTATTTACAACAGCCAAGACAGAGAAACCATCTAAGTGTCCTCTGATGGATGAATGGGTAAAGACAATGGGGAATGTAGATGCAATGGAATACTACTCAGCCACAAAAGAGAAAGACATCTTGCCATGTGCAACATGGGTGGAGGGCAATATGCTAAGTCAGACCTAGAAAGAGAAATACTGTATGATATCACTTATGTGTGGAATCTAAGAACAGAAACAAAACACCCCTAAAACCAAACTCAAGAGAAAACATATTGGTGGTTGCCAGGGATCAGAGGTAGGGGTTGGATGAAAAAGGTAAAGGGGTTCAAAAGTTACAACTTCCAGTTACAAAACAGTAAGTCATGGGGATGCAGCATATAGCGTGGTGACTACAGTTAATACTGTATTGTACATGAGAAAGTTCCTAAGAGAGTAGATCTTAAAACGTCTCATCACATGAAAGAGTTAGGAAACTATATGCGGCAACGGATGTTAAGTAGACGACCATGGGGATCGTTTCACAGTATATAAAACTGTTGGGTTGTATTTTACACCTGGAACTAATATAACATATGGATTACATCTCAATTTAAAAAAATTTTTGGAGATAGCTTTGTGTTAAGGGAGGGTAGTAGTAAAGGATCGAGGATGCTGAATTATGGAGAAAGGACGAAAGACAGAATGACGGGGGAGAACTATGTAATGAGTACTTCCTAGTTAGAGCAGGGTTCTCTATAAGCCAACAAGAACAACACGGGATGAACCAGTGTAGGGTTCTAGACCTTCTGGTCCTCACCTGTGTTTGTGATGTTGAATGTGAGTGTGCTAAACAAATCAGTCAGATGTCTGGATTACGCAATCTACCCATTTCCCGATTTTTGTCGTAACTAATTGCTACGGAAGTGTGGGTTGTAGCAGAATGAAAAGAACTTGATACTTAGCTTACCTTTAAGAAATTGTTAGAGGTTGAACTGTGCCCCTCCAATTTTAATTGTTGAGACTGTATTTGGAAATAACGTCTTAAAAGAGGCAATGAAAATAAGGCCATTAGGATGAGTGCTCAACCAGGATGACTGGTGCCCTTAGAAGATTAGGACACAGAAACACAAAGGGAAGACCATGTGAACACACAGGGTGAGGACAGCCCTCTGCAAGCCAAGGAGACCTCAGAGGAAACCAATCCTGTCAACGCCTTGATGTCAGCACTTCCAGCCTTGAGAACTTCTAGAGAATCAGGAGAAAATATGTTTCTGTTGTTTAAGCCACCTGGTCTGTGGCACTTTGTCATGACAGCCCTAGCAAATGAACACAGTCTCTAATTGTCACTGTACATGAAACAGCATGTGTAAACCATTGTAGGCCAAGTCCAGGGTGTGAAGGGGGTAGGAAGGCAGCAGAGGTGAGATGCATGGAGGGGCTACCCTGGAGAAGCCTTCCCTCACCCATGGGACACAGGCGCTTTCAGCTTTTGCTGAGTGCTGTCATATGGGACTGTGGGCCTTAGTGCGGCCAGACCGACCAATTTTTTCAAGAGAACCTATGTCTGGATTGTCACATACAACTGCCCAATTCCTAAAACCCTGACCAAAGAACAAATGACAGAGTGTGGGGATCTAGGCTTTGGGCTTCAGCTGTGACCGTACTGGAATGTAACAGATTATACAAATCTACCTGTCGATTCCCCCAAGAGCTTTAAAATGTGGAGTTGTAGGATGGTTAGGTGTGGTATGGACCTAAAGTGTAGGATTGTACCAACTCCAGATCTGGTTATGGTAGAAATTGCAAGGGATGCTACATAACGTGTACATATTGAGATCAGTTCAATTCTACTGCCACTAAGATGACCTATTATTCTATTTTCCTATTGCTGGGCTGTTGCTCCTATGTTCTCCACCAAACAACATAAAGATGAGTTTCCTCCTGCCTTTGCAAAGTTGGTATACCCATGATAAATCCCAACACTTTGTAGAGTATCAGGACCTAGTATTGCAGCCTAAAACCATCCTTCTAGATTTGTTCCTTATCACTGCTTTATTTAACATGAAAACAACGGTTGAAAAAATTCCAGTATTTCTAGCCAACAGAGCTAATGAGATTCTGAAGTCTCTTCCATAACATAAAAACTGAAAGAGTTTGAAGCTCAATCAACAGGGCTTGTCACGGAAAGAACACTTATGGAGCAAAACTTAATACCCCATTTTTAGATTTGCGTAATGGTTTGTTGGCAAGCTGGGTCTTTTTCCCCTGCTACATTGCCTATGTGAAATGCTTTAAAAGGGTGTAGGCAAGTGTTCTTGTCAGCAGGGACTTGGCAACTCATGTCTCCTTCCTGGACCCCCTGTGCCTTGCTTCAGCCTCAAGACAGTGACACAGCCAGCCACCCAGGCGATGTTTTATGAATCTGATGCTATGAAAAGGCAGGCAATAAATTAGCGGGATGGAGTCTATCTGTCTCCTTTAGAACATGCCACTTTGGGTATATGACCTATGTGTTGCCAGCAGGAGTTCCTGAGACAAGATGATGAAGTAGAGGTCTGTGCATATGATTTTATTATTTTTTCAGCTGACTTCGCCCCAGTGGATATGTAGAAGGTGAGAGGGGAAAGAAAGTGATTCAATGCTTAGTAGTAAAAATATACATTGCCCCATGAAACTAAGGAATGGTAGACAAACATTTCCATGAAGTAATAATTGCCTTTCGCATAAGCGTTTATAAGTTAAAAAAAAAAAAGTGGTCTATGCCAAATCCAAGTGAAAATGTGCATGGAATCATGGTGGAAAATATATATTCATCATGAGATAAGAAAGACTAGATTTTCTGAGTTTCCACTGTCGCTGCAGAAAGATCAAATCCAGTGAATTATGGCCATGTGTATACTGTGTATCAGATGGACAGATAAAACTCCATTCAGTGAGGGCCCGGTTCTCGATAAGACCAGGCACATACTAACTACTGTAGTCTTCACTTTTCACAGAAGGTCCTATTACCTCCCTTCTCCACGTGAAAAATGGAAGCTCAAAATGGTTCATTACTTGCCTAAAGGCACACAGATATGAAGAAGTGGCAGGAAGATTCAAGTCCCATCCTTACAGGCACTGAATTCCAAGCTCCTTCTATTTTGACTGCTGAGATACTGATAAAATGAAGCTCACCTTCACAATTGTGTAATATTACACACATAGAATGTGTGTGTCTGTGTGTTTGCATGAGCACGTGCACACACTCACTACCATCTGCCAGGCAACTCAGCCAAACCAAGTGAGAAGCCTGATTATGCTAAGCAGAGTAAGTCAAAGACAAAAACACTATGATCTTGCACGTGTAATCTTTAAAAACAAAACAAAGACACAGTCTAGCTCATACATATAAACAACAGATTGGTTCCCAGAAGCAGTGGTGGGGTGAGGGGGGAACGTGTGGGTGGAATTTCTGAAGATAGTCAAAAGGTACAGACTTCCAGTTATAAAATAAATAAGTCATAGGGATGTAATGTATAACATCGTGACCATAATCCTGTATCTCATCTTTCAAAGTTGCTAAGAATAGGTCTTAAAAGTATTCAGCACCAGGAAAATTTTTTTTAAAGATTTAGAAAGAGAGCACAAGCATGGGTGGAGGAGTGGCTGAAGGAGAGAGAGAGAGAGAGAGACAATGCAAGAGACTCCCCACTGAGTGAGGAGCCTGATGTGGGGCTCGGTCTCAGGACCCTAAGATCATGACCTGAGCTCATATGGAGAGCCAGACACTTAACCAACTGATCAATCCAGGAGCTGCAGGGAAAAAATGTTTAACTGTGTGTGGTGACAGATGTTCTTAACACTTATTATAGGGATCACTACACAATACACAAATCTTGAATCTGGAAACTAATATAATGTAATATAATATAATTAATATGTAGGTGCCTCTTGTATCTAAAAAAATTTAAAAAGCATGTTCAGTTATATAATTCTAATAGTTTTAGCAAATTTTTTGAGCATTGTATTTTATAATAATAAAGTAATTTTTAAATTAAAAAAAGATCTACAGTTTGGCTCTGGAGGAAGTAGGTCAAAGTAGAGATAAATGCATAAGCAAGAGACAGAAGAACTCCTGTGAATAGCGCTGCTGTCCCAGCAGCTGGTGTGGGATCATGGGCAGAAGCTATTACGATACTGGGGGAGGACTCCTGGAGGAGAGGACATTTGCAAGAAGTGAAGGATGGCCAGCCGTCTGCCATGTTCTGCACAGAAGGCCAAGCATGTGTGAGCACAGCAAGAGGAGCTGGGGAAAGGGAACCAGCAGCTCAAGAAGCGACCTGGGGTCATGTCATTTTATTGTACTTTTCCCTAAGATCACCAGATAATAAATTTTTTCAACCAACCACTCAGCTAGGAGCCATATAAAAGACGAGTGAGCAGGGCAGAGGGTACCCAACTTGGAAGACATAAAAAAGTCACAATGCAAGGTGACCAAAGCCTGAATTGAAGTGCAGTGTCCAAGAGAGATGAATGGGAGAGATTCTGAAATTTTAGGTGATGAGGCCAGCTTGGAAAGAGGGTATGCTCTGCCCTGGGGATAGGTAGGTACCAGCAGTGAAGATAGTCCTCTAGGTCTAAGAGCCATTTTGATAGCAAGAAAGACTTTGGACAGTGGAGGACTACAGAGGAGACTTAGGTAAGCTATTATCTCTGGTCTCCTGCTGGCTGGTGGGAATTTTAGCTCACAGGAGGTCCATGTTCTCTTCTGGCTAGGGACTGTGCCATGTTTGAGGTCTGCCCCCTTATTCACCATTCTCAGAACCAGGAGGAACTGTGTGATTTCTGGAGCTTATCTGAATTTTCTTTTTTTTAAAAAGATTTTATTTATTTATTTGACAGAGATCACAAGTAGGCAGAGAGGCAGGCAGAGAGAGAGGAAGGGAAGCAGGCTCCCTGCTGAGCAGAGAGCCCGAAGCGGGGCTCGATCCCAGGACCCCGGGATCACGACCTGAGCTGAAGGCAGAGGCTTTAACCCACTGAGCCACCCAGGCGCCCCGCTTTTCTGAATTTTCTAAGACAACCTGGGAGACCTGTTTTCAGCTATGAAGTTTCCCAGAGATACCTGGCAGAATACTGTCCTCATCACTGGAAGAAAGCTGAACCCTCCAAGACATTTCAGACCCTTATCTTGTAAACCCAGGGTTGCCTGCTGGGATTTACCTTCCAAATTACAAAGGTACTCCAAAACAATTTCTTGCCTTCTGGCTCCTTCATTTTCTTGTCCCTCTCTGTAAATCTGGGTTAGGTTAAATTGCCTGAAGCTTTAAAATGAAGGTTGCACGGCTGGAGATTACTCCCTGCCACTAGAGGGCACCAGATGCACGTAAAATCTCTAGGTATTAAAGTGCCCAACATTCTTGAAATACAGCAAAAGGTCACATGAAAAAGATTAGCAAGGAGGTAGCTTTCCCACTACCTCACCCTTATTAGCTTCGTTTCTGCTATGGAGTTTATGTTTTCAGAGTTTTAATTCAGAAATCCAGTAAGTTGGAGATACACAGAATCGATGTTTTTCACAGACTCCTCTGACTACATGGTCTTTGCTACTACTTATTTTCCTCTTATGTGCAAGATGATGTGTGAAACCTATCAACTTTGCATATGGTTGTATTTCAGATTCTGCAACAAAATAGTTGGTGTGGACAGAATGCCTCTCCTGGATAGCAAAACCGCAAAATACAATTCCCCGCTCTCTCCCGTAGAGTACAGGTGTCTCTATGAAACCAAGATATTAGGTTCTTCTGCTGAAATTTAGCAAAGCTGCTTGGACATTTGGTGTTTGTAACCTTGTGAGGGAAAACACAGAAATACAGGGTCATAAAGAAGCTGCTAACGGTCCAGTTTCCTTTCCCAGGCTTTGCCTCTGGGGGCTGACCCTGGAGCCAAGATCTTACTTGACTTTAGCCAAGCAAAACTAGGCTCACTGACCTGTGAGGTTTTCCCTAACCAGAGCCTTGTGTTTTGGGGAAAAGAGACAGGAAGTGAATATCTACCACAGAACTCTCTTTGCTTCTGTTGAGCGCTGACAGGTACTCTCTACTGAGAGAGTACCCTGGTACTCAGGGACCCGGCCTCCCCAGGCACACCCCGTGTCAGGTCAGCGGTACAAGGCCCCTGGGGAGAGAAGACAACATGGGCTGTGGCGGTCCCTAAGATAGGGGTTTGTAAGTGCTGTCAGGGGCATCTTCAATCACAGAGCACTTGGCACCTAGACTCTAAAAATGGAAATGAAACCACCGGCTTCTCACTCCACTGTGTGGCGCTCGATGGGTGGGCTAAGTGAACCCAGGAAAAAGGAATTAGGCCAAATAGAAGGTAAAGCAGGGGTTGAGAAGTCTGAGGTTTTCCTGCCTTTTCGGATCCGCACATCTTCTCCAGGACTGAGGCACACACATTCGAGGGGCAAGGGTTTCTCACATACTGAGAAACCACACAGGGCCTGGAGCTGGGCGAGATTTTCGATCGACTCGACACCTTTAAGAAGAGAAAGCAGGGTTCCTGTCTCATAGGGAAACAAACGAGGCTCCGTGGAATTTCAACACGTGTCCATGGTCTTCCTGCTCAGGGTAAGGGATAACAACCACCACGGACCAGGCGCACTCCCTGTACCCAGCTCCAGCCTCTTCGCTGAGGTTCGCCACACCGCGTGGAAGAGAGCATCGTACCCATTTTGCAGATGAGAAACCCGAGGCTGCCGGGGTTAAATCACCACCACCATCTCTTCCTAGCTCTTTCCGCCCTGTTGCCACCCTCACGCATGTTTCTGGCTTTGCTGGTGCTTTCTATAATTAAAAAAAAAAAAAAAAAAAAATCAAACCCCAAACAAACAACATCCTTATCAACGAACTCAGACGCACACCCAGGAACAACTGTTCAACTCAGCCCCGTGACCAGTGTCCCAGGGGCCCCGCGCCTCTCTCCGCACCGCGGGGGGAGGGGGGGGGCACCGATGGGACCGAACACGCGCCGACCCTGGAACACACTTTCTCGTCCTCCCAGAGATCCCAAACTTAACCCGTGAGGTTCTGGGGCACGGAAGGGACGTTCCTGGTTAAGGACGGCGCCTTCTACTTGCCGCGTCTATGCAGCCATTACCGGACCCGGGACCAGCGTGCCCGGCCGCGCCGGTGAGCCCACAGTCCCTGCGCGGAAAAGCGGCGCAGCGGGTTCTCGGGGGGGGGGGGGGGGTGGGGGGGGGTGGTACTGGTGCGCGCGTGATTGCTTCCCGGGGTTCCACCTGGAGCCAAGGCTGCCTGAGCACGCGCGCGGGCCCGCGCGGGGGGCTGCGTTCAGGGTTGCGGGCCCTCCTTCTAGAGCCCCTTCGCCCAAACCAAAGTGCGGCTTTTCAACCAAAAGACACGGAATTTCCGGCAGGTATGGGCCGCGTGCTGCTTAGCCTTTCTGTGCCTCAGCGTCCTCCTGATGAAATGAGGATACACCTGAGAAGGGTACCGGAGCCCTTCCCTTTCAGGTTTGCGGCGATCAGCGGAGCAAACAGCTCAGCAGCTGTGAGTTAGGATTAGAAGACCAAGGGAGAGCACCTGCTCAACACGAGGGTCTGAAGCCGCTGGGGAGAGAACTAACTTCCCTAAATGCACCCGATTTTACCAAATGCATTTTGGTAAAAATTAAAACTTTCTTCACGTAAAAGTTCATTTGGATGAAATCGTATTTGAAGGTTAATCTCGTTTCCTTCGTGGGATACAGTATGATGAAGCAGTAAAGGAAGGAATTGACTATTATGAAGAATGAGTGAAATTTCTGGAAAAAAGGCAGACAGCTCCCTCTCCTTTGGAGTAGTGAGTCTGTGAAGCGACATCAGATCCTGTCCTTTGAAGAGCCACGGGCTGCTTGGGAAGGTGTGCAGGGGACATGGGCCAAGTGAGGGCACGGGTGTCAAGGTGAAAATGGGTGCTTAGAAGGGACACTGGATTTATCAAGATTCCACATAATCCTTTAAATAAATTCAACCTGTTTCCATTCAAGTAACTGTCTTATTCCATAAATGTTTAATCTGAAGGAGTAATAGATATTTCTCTGGAAAAATACTGAGTAATTATACACCTCTTCCTTGCTTCCTCGGACCAGGTTCCCTCTCTCCATTCCAGCCTCCTAGAAGATGGACCTAGAGAAGGTTTGCTATATGGGAGCCAGGGGAGCTGAGCTGGATGGAGTGTGAGGGAAAGGAGGTGGCGGAGGAAGAATGAGACAGGGAAGGTCAGAGAATGGCATTCAGAGGGGAAGAGAAACTGCTTTTCTCAAGGTGCTTAGGCTACCCCTTATTCCCAGAGACTAATCAAGTCCTGTAAGGAGAAAGAGAGAGAACAAGCCACCACCAATAAAACTTAGCATACACATTACAGAATGAAAAGAAAGAATGTGTGTGTGTGCGCACATTTTTGTATCAAAACCAGAAATTGTATACTCTGCAAATTACCCAGGTAGGACAGTCTTTTAGATACGGTCAGGCATACTAGTCATTCAGAGGATTCTGAAATCTAAAAACATTGCATTTGATAAGTTGCCTTTGTTACTTAAATTTAGTTTAAAAGTGAGCTCCCTGGAAGCATGACAGGATTTTTTCAGATGAGGCCAAGAGAAGGAATCCTTACAGTTTGTGAATAATACAGGGAAAACTCTCATCTCAAAGCAGGTGCTCAATGAATGTTAGTATATTTCTGTTTCCCTTTCTTTCCTAAAAAAGGATGGAAAAAAACAAGGGGAGCAGGAAGGTGGGAGAGGTAGAAGAAGAAAGAATGAAGCAAAGAAGCTAAAGAGAGAAATGAAGGTAATTTTCTTCCCAAAGGCTATGGCAATTTGTGCATTTAAATCACAAATCAGATTAGATGTTTCTTCCTCTGCTTGTTTCTTTTCTCTGAGTATTTGTTTTAAAGGGCGAAAGAATTTAGCATCAGTTGTAAACTGTACCTTTAAAAACTAAGCTTTGCTCTCAGGCTGCGATCATCTTGTTGACTTGATTGGACCATATGATTCTCTTGAAAGTCCAGAGGTGTGAATAGATCTTTGTGTGCTCAGCCCTCACCCGAGCCAAGCCTCAAAAGAACACGATAGGCAAGTGGGTTTTGATTTACAGATACACACAAGGAGATGAGATTTCCTTTCCAGGAAAAGGGCAGGATGGGCTAATGTGCTTTAATTTACACACACAGGGCTCTTTTAGAAGCCCGTATTGTAGTCAGGCCTTGCTCAAAGTGAGTCCTTCGGCAGGAAGTATTGCTCCCAAATGCTTACTGGTAGACAGGAAATCTGGAAAACCCTCAAGACAAGGAGGTGGGAGGGGAAGACACGGACACAGGAATTTTTGAGACCGGAACGTAAACATCTCACTGTAAAGAGTTCATAAATTTCACATGCCTCCAAATTTTATTTGGATCTGGTTTTCTTTGTTTTAGTGATTTCCTGTTTTTCAGGTGGGGGTGGTCCTTTTGCCTGGAAACACTGACTCTATATTTTTCCTAACATGTGGTTTTCTGAGGGATAAGATTTCTCTAATAAATGAGGTAGATTTGCTCCAATCAGCTGGGTGTCAATTTTCTGCTTGTGGACATGGTTCCTTCCCATCACCTACGCGGAAGCAGTAACTTCACAATCCTTACAGCCCAACAACCTTGAACAATGACTTGTTGGTTCCGTGAAAGCTCCAAAGTTTAGGAGAAAGATAAACAGGCAGTGCTTTTTAAAAGCATCAGGATTCTCCTCACACATTCCTGTGTGCAGAGAAAAACGTTTGCACTGGCTGCAGGTTGAGCCCCAAAGCCCCAGGGAAACGGCTGCATTGCTCACAGGGGGAGGCATTCAGGAAAAGCATCCTTTGCCACTTTTCCATCCCTATTCTACACATTTGTCCTTTGTTCCCTGACCATTCAGAGAGACAAAGGACACCTCTATCCTCTGTTTGGTTGGCTTTTCCTTAGTGGGGCTTCCTGCTCCCTATTTGGATCGTATACTCCATTAAGACTGTTCCTGTGACCGGAAAGTGATGAAAGAAACACATTCCAAATAGTAAAAACAAGTGTCCAGGAAGGATCTTGCCAGCAGGTTCAAACAAATGAAAAAGCCAGGCCTCCAGTTTCTCTGTCTGTATCTAGCACAGCTGAGGGAGGAGTACCAGCGAGGCTCTGGGCAGCTCTGTCAGGCACAGGGAGCCTGGCCACACCACCGTCCGTGTCACGGGCTGGACCTGAAAGGGATGCGGAGGACATGTGTCCAGGACAGATGCTCTGGCAGTGATTTTTTTAAATTTTTTTTTTCTTTTCAGCGTAACAGAATTCATTGTTTTTGCACCACACCCAGTGCTCCATGCAATGCGTGCCCTCCTCTGGCAGTGATTTGAACAGCTCTTGCTTCCCTTTGTCTCCGTCGCATGTCCCCCCTCCTCCCTTTCTTACCCTATTTCTCCCCCTTCCTTTTTTTGGCTCGTCCTTTTTTTATTCTCTGCTCAAAACCCTGGACTCCTCACACCTTCCAGCCACCTAGCAAATACCCCCAAGTCCCCTCTCTTTAGTGGGTCCCCTTCTGTGTATCGTAGCTGAGATAACAAGGGCTCTCCGTTATGGAGGGCTGATCATGTGCTTACTGTCTCCCTAAGGCGGTCCAGCAAACTTTGCACGAATCCGGATAAGCTGCTGCTGCACGAATCCGGATAAGCTAACTGTTGCAATAGGCCATCCCAGAATTGCAGTCGGTGTTTCTTGCTCTCCTGCCAAGTCACAGCCCATGTTCCTGGCTGTGCAGCTCTTTCGGGCAGTGAGCATATGGTTTGTTGTGCCTCAACTGTCCTGAAGCCTTTTGCGTAGACGGGAGGGAGTTTGTGGAAGATCACAGGGAGCTTTTAGGGGCCAGGTCTCTAGGTGCTATCCCACCACTTCCTCCCCACGTTTTTTCGGCCACAGTCTGAGATTTGGTCCCCCTCCAGCTGCAGGACAACCAGGAAATGGAAGGTGAAGACAAAACTTCATGGTGGATGTGGCATGGTCTCTGCAAGGTGATGATGTCATTTCCTCCAGGTATGGGAATCGAGGCTCAAAGAACAGAGTCATCAGCAAATACATTGTAGAACCCAGATTCCAACCCTGTGAATATGACTCCGAACTACCGTCTCAACCTTGTGTTCTGCTTTCTTGGACTTCCAGTAAAAAGTTATTCTCTCTTTTATGTCAACACTTGACCTTTAACAAATTTTCATTCCCCACCTTATCACTCTATGCTGCACCTGTGAGTGTCCCAGGGAGAAGGAATGCTTTTCTTCATATCTGCATCATCTGCAGATAGCACGGTGCCTGGTACACATTGGGGGTCAATAAAAGTTTGATGAATGAAAAATAGCTGCAGTTGGCATGGGGGTGCATGGAAGGGGACCTCAGGCACTTCATAGTGATTGAATTAGTCACCATACAACTTCTCTAGATTACAGTCAGGAAGTCTGGATAATAGTATTGCAACAATCATCCCCATGGGGCTATTTTCAACACAGCCATAAGACTGATCATTTAAAAACATAAGTCTGAGCACATCTCTCTTCTGCCTAAATCTCTCCAATGACACACTTGTACCCAGATCATGGCTTCTTTCTTTGTTTCTTTCTTTCTTTTTCTTTCTTCTTCTTTTAAAGATTATTTATTTATTTAAAAGAGAGAGAGAGTCAGCATGGGAAGCAGGGGGAAGAGCAGAGGGTGAGGGAGAAGAAGGAGACTCCCAGCTGAGCAGGGAGCCTGATGTGAGCCTCGAATCCAGGACCCTAAGATCATGACCTGAGCTGAAGGCAGATGCCTAACTGACTGAGCTACCCAGGTGCCCCAGATCTTGGTTTCTTAATACCATGCTCCAACTGTAGTAACCAGGGTTGCTAAGAGCAATAGCTGATTCTAGGGCTATACAGAGAAAATTCATGATGAGCCTGGAGTACCAAGAAATCTTGTAGGACCAAGGAAATACTACTACAACTTATAGTACCAAGATATGCAAATACGCTAAGAACAAAATAAGAAATGGGGGCATGTCAAATGGACACAGGAACTAATCTGAAAGAGTGCCCAATGTCCAAAGCCAGAACAATTGGAAGAACCAAGCAATTATGATAGCAATGGATTATCCAAAGAACGATACGATTATACATGAGCCTGTCCTGATATAAACAAATGAATAAATAGGGGAGAAAGGATAAATCTTCCTTAGAGAAGAATTCCAAACATAAAACATAGCAGGAATGAAGGAAACATAAGACGACCGTTCACACACTACTTGTTATGGTTAAGATCCACTGATAGATAGTATTAGTGGGCACAACTTTAAGAAGCAGGGTATCTCCATAGCTTCAAAGTATCTGCAAATGTGTGAAATGCACATTACATACTGTGGCAGTTTTAACATAAATCACAGATTCTTTTTTTTTAAATTTTTTTAAAAGATTTTATTTATTTCTGAGAGAGAGAGAGAGAGATCACAAGTAGGCAGAGAGGCAGGCAGAGAGAGATGGGGGGGAGAAGCAGCCTCCCTGCTGAGCAGAGAGCCCAATGCGGGGCTTGATCCCAGGACCCTGAGATCATGACCTGAGCCGAAGGCAGAGGCTTAACCCACTGAGCCACCCAGGCACCCCTAAATCACAGATTCCTGATAGTTCCTTAGTCTAGGAGGTGGAACTTACTGCACTCCACTCCAGTGTAGGCTGCACATAGGACTCACTTCCACTGAACAGAGTGTGGAAGGGGGAAAGAGTTACTTTACAGTGGGGAATCCTGGCAGACAACACATTAATCAAGGGATCAAATTTAACACCACCAGTAGTTAACCACAGTGATATCACGTACCCCCCATGATATGTGAAGAGAAGGACACTCACTTCTGATAAAATCTTCCCCCAAACCTATAACCCCAACCCGTAACCATGGACAATGCCAGGCAAATGTAAATCAAGGTACATTTCTCAAAGTCCTGACCAGGGCTCTTCAAACACATAAAGGTCATGAAATGCAAGAGAAGGATGAGAAGCTGTTCTAGCTCAGAGGGGACGAAGGGGACATGACAAAGTGCAGCATGGGATCCTGAGTTGGAAGAGAATAAGAGTGCAAAAAACAGTGAAGTATGAGTAGGGTCTGTAGTTTAGAAATAGCTTTGTACCAACACTAATTACTTAGTTTGGGTAACTGCCAGGGTTACTTAGTTAATGCGACTGGAAGCTAGGTAAAAAGTAGATGGGATCCTTCTGGATCATCACTGCAATTTCCCTAGAAATCCAAAATTATTTAAAAAGAAAATGTTTCTAAAAACATTGAAGAAGAAAACCTCATGTCTCCATTTTGTGCTCTCTGAGTCAAACCAAAGCTCTTTTCCCTAGCCTGTGAAGTTGGTATGATGCTCCTCCCTTCCCTCTCTGTCCATCTTCTCTCATTCCCTCCATGCCTCCCACAGCTTTGACTCTGCTCGGGTCTGTCTGGCCCTCCACACTCCTAGCATGCTCTCACCTCGGGGACTTGACGTGTTCCTTTTACAGGAAAGCTTTTCCTGAACACACCTTCATTGTTAGTTCCCTTATCTCTCAGATTTTTACTCAGAGGTCCCCTCACCTGGAGGCCTTCTCGGATCAAGCTGTATAAAAGAACACACAGGGGCGCCTGGGTGGCTCAGTGGATTAAAGCCTCTGCCTTCCACCCAGGTCATGATCTCAGGGTCCTGGGATCGAACCCCACATCGGGCTCTCTGCTCAGCGGGGAGCCTGCTTCCCTCTCTCTGTGCCTGCTGCTCTGCCTACTTGTGATCTCTCTGTCTGTCAAATAAATAAAATCTTTAAACAAAAAAAAAAAGAACACACAGATCCAGCATGCGGGGTTCCCGCTCCTGCCTTGTTTCTCTCTATTGCACTTAACATCATCTGCCATTCAATATATTTTGCTTTTCCTGAGCTATCTGTCTCTTGGGAAGCAGAATAATGGCCCCCAAAGTTGTCCGTGTTCTAACCTCTAAAACTGATGAATGCATTAGGCTAACATGGCAAAGGGGAATTGAGATTGCAGATAGAATTAAGATTGCTAATCATCTGGCCTTGAGATGGGGAAATTGTTCTGGATTAGCTGGATGGAAGAGAGAGGCAGCAAATAAGTTGGTAGTGATTCAATGTGGCTCCATCCCTGTTTACTGGTTTGGGAAATTGAGAGAAGCCATGAACCAAGGACTGTGGGGAGCTTCTGAAAGCTGGAAAAGATGAGGAAACTCTTTCCAATGGCCTTCAGAAGCCATGAATCATGGCTGACATCTTGTTTTTAGTCTAGTGAGACTCACATCATTCTTCAGCTTACGGAACTGTAAGGTACAAAATTTGTATTGTTTTAGGCTACTAAGTTTATGGTAATTTGTTTCAGCAGCCCAAACAACTGACTCAGCACATGAACAAAGTCAGTGACCCATCCCTAATGTCCAAAAGGGACCTTGGGTCTGATGAGGGCTGTCACCTGGCCAGCGTGGCAACTGATGCACAAGGCAAGGACGGTGTTTATCATCAATGCTCCAGAGATGTCTGCAAGTCAGTGAGGCTCCACGAACACAGGGAATGGCTGAGGGGGTGGGCGCGTGAGGATTGGTGCCGTCTACTGTGGAGGTTCTGCACACGCTCAGAGACCTCACAGGCATGGTTCCCAGCTGTGGGGTAAATACCCTGAGTGAGTCCTTTACCATTTCTTGTGTTCAAGAGGCAGAGTCTCTAGTGGACTTGGAAAACACTTCCAGACCCTCTGTCTGCGTGCCCTCACCACCCATTCTGCTTAGACAAGAGAAATGGTGGCCACAGCATCTTGGAGCTTTCTGTTTGGGGCTGATACTGAGGTGATAAAGAAACCTGACAAGAAAAAGCTGATTGATGAAGGCATGGCTAGTGCCTCTGCTGAATTTATTCAGAGTCCCTCTCAACTACAATCAGACCTTTAAGGGGTTATAGATTGATGGATGAATTTGCTTGTTTTTATTATGTAGAATAACAGAAGAGCCAGAAGCAATAAAACCAGAATATAAGAGTGCTTTATAAATAAACTAGAAATAATAGATACTTGAAAGATAATGTCTCCAAGCCCTTTAGAAATGACGAAAGTGCTTAGACATTTTTAGATGCATGACTCTGACTTTATTCCAGAAACGGATTTCGTCATTAAATTTCTTTTCTGAGTCAATCAGCAAAAGTTTTAACTACAAATAAAACACAAATCCAACACCCAGAGCATCCACCATGAAGTGCCCACTGATGGACTTAATGTTGCTCTAATCACATTGTCTCAGTAGAAGATTTTGGTTTGCCTATGACAAGAAAACCTGCCTCAATTCAGCTTAAACAGTAATGGAAATTGATGGACTTACATAACCAAGAGTCCTGAGGTAGGATGGGCTTCGGCAGAATGGACCCAAAAGTCTAAAATGTCACAGAGACTGCATTCATTCCTGGCCCTTCTCTCCAAAATTTGTTGGTCTTTTCCCTGGACTGGCTTCTCTCATTTCTACTGGCTCCCAGAGGAGTCAGGTTCCTTCCCCACATCTGGTGGACAGAGACACCCCAGCTGGAAATTCGGGGTTGTTAGTAACAGAGCAGAGGTCAACAAATAAGGCCTGTGAGGGAAATCCAGACAGCTGTCTGATTTCGTAGATAAAATTTCACCAGAAGATCGCCATGTCTGTTCAAGGAGTTACCACAGAGAATTTATGTCTTGAAAAGCCTAAAACATTTACTGTCTGGCCACTGACAGGAGAAGTTTGCTGACCCACTGAAGCAGAATTTTAGAAAGTAACTCCTTGAGGTCACACCTAGCCCAGAGGCTGTTCTCTTCTCTTTGATTTTCTTTCTTTTTTCCCACCAAAGAATAGGAGGAAACTTCTTCTCAGGCAAGTACAGCAAGTGATTTTCAAAAATCGTGAGCTCGACTTCTTGATGGTTTGGGATTTATACGGATCCCCACCGTAGCGAAGAGTCACAGCAGTAGCTCTCATTTGAGAAACGGAATTCTTGAGGATTAGCACTAATTATCACCAATAGCCTGCACTAGAGGTCAGATTCTGTGTGAGTCCTCTACATACACTGACCTCCCACAAAATCTCTTGAAGCATGTTCTATAATTGTTCCCACTTACGAGGAGGTGCCGAGTGTTGAGGAAATGTCCCTGGCTTACAGAGCGGCTGCAGTGCTGAGTGAAAGCCAGGCGGTGAGCCTCCAGAGCCCCCCGTGTGAGTCAGCACATGAGGCTGCCTCACGGAGTGGGAATTCAAACTGAACACATGCAGAAAGAGGCCAGGAAGTATCTTCAGTTTGGGACGTGACTCAACACTAAACATGAAAAGGGTAAGGTGTGTAAAACAAGAGCAAAGGGCCTTCGCGTGACCAGAGCAGGGAACAGAGCAGAGGGGAAGTGAGGAACAGGAAAGAAACATTCCCTTTAGAGGCCCCTTGCTATAGGTTCAGACAAGATCCTGATGAGGGGGCTTAGGAAGGGAATGTCTGAGGCACGTCAGTGTCAGACGAAGTGAGTGCCTTGGAACGTACCCCTAGAAGTCACTCTATAGGAAAATGGGCCTGCGGTCAACTCGCTTGTAGAAATACCCACATGCGCTAAGCTAACTTGCTCAGGGAGATTCCCAGTGCCAGTGTTTTGACACTTTAAGAAGTGTTACAGGAAAGGAACGTGTTTGTTTAACCCAGTATTTACTGAATTTATTTGCCCATTGCCCGTTCTTCGTGGGTAGGTATGACGTCTATAAATATCCCAAAGAACAAACTTTGGGTCCATTTTGTTGTATAATTTAAATGCATCACTTAAATATTTAGTAATAGAATTCATTCCGTAGCCCGTCATGGGAAACTATTGGTTCTTAGGTTACTTTTTTGGGTTGTCTTTTATAATCTTAGTAAAAGAGCCCTTCCAGAGCCATTAAAATAGGAATCTGAAGTAGGTGGATCTCAGCAGGCAAGAAAGAACGACGATGGAAAGGCGAGGTGACCTTCCTTGACAAAAGGTGCTGTGGAAAGCCTGCTCATGGGAGATGTGCAAATACCAGTTTCCTCTCATTGCAATGACGGCATCATAAGTAGGATTGTTATAATATCCTATAATATACTACAGGGCTAAATGGTGCAGGACGACTGAGTAGGTAATCAGAGACAGGAAAAACCTGCAAATAGTACAAGTGATTAAAGTCGAAGGAATTTAAAGATGGAAGCTCTCAGCACAGCATGGATTATGGTTGAAAGGGGATGGTGCATCAGAGGATAGGCCATCCGAGCTGGACCTTCGATGGTCTAGTGGATGTGGGCAGTGCAGGGAAGGGGGAGAGGGGGGTCTCACACCAGCAGGGGCAGAGCTAGCCTGGATGCACCCAGGGCTGGGGCAGCAATGTGTGCAGGGTGTTGGCTGTGGTTGGTGGTATCTGAGAGGTGACGTGGTCAGTGTATGGAAGACCTCAAAAACCTGGCAGAACAGCGTGGCTTTAATTCCACTAATAACACTGTAGGTTTCTGAAGATGGCCAGAGTGTGTGTCATCTGACATAGATCTTTCAGGCTGCAGCATAAAAATGGATTGGCAGAGAGAAAGCTCAAAGAGGAAGCAGAGTTTCCTTATTACAGAGAAAGAAGGGATGGTTAAGGACGATTCATTCTAGTTCCATGCATCCAAGAGGGCTAACTTCCAAATTACCAAAGTCAAAGTCATTGATTTTATTCTTTGGAAATATCTGTAGGCATGGGTTCAATAAGCAACTCTAATTGACTGACCCTCTGTTGAATCACCATAACAATTAAGAAGATGATTTGCTTGTTTTTGTTTCTTTCTCTCTTTTATTTATGAGAGAAAGAGAGAGAGAGAGAGAGCATGAATGGGGAGAGAGGCAAACGGAGAGGGAGGGAGAAGCAGAATCCTCACTTAAGCAGGGAACCTGACACTGGGCTCTATCCCAGGACCCTGAGATCATGACCTGAGCCCAAGGCAGATGCTTAACCAACTGAGCTACCCCAGTGCCCCCAGCATTCTTACTTTCTACATAGCCTTTGTGAGTCTTGAGTCATGCTGTTTCTTGAACCCTCCCTGCCCACCTTTTCTGGATTGATGCTTCATTAATCTCATTAGTCTTCTCTCTTGCTGATGTCTTCCTTTTCCCTCTTTCTTAGCTTTTTTTTCCCTTTGTCTGAAGACCTTCACAAAGCCTCTTTACTCAAACCCAGCAAAATTATTATCCTTTTACTTTCTCTTTCATGTATGTGTCCTTCTGTCTTTTTCTGTCTCTGACTCTGTTCCCCTCACTCTTCCTTTGACCTGAGCTGAAGGCAGATGCTTAACTAACTGAACCATCCAGGTGCCCCTGATTGCTTTCTTTTAAAACATTATGTGTGCATATTAAAGAATTTTAACCATCTACATTATTTGTTTATCACAACATATTTGGGATGTACAGGAAAATCCAGGAAAGAAAGTAAATCATCCACAGTCAGAAATGGTTGTATGTTCATGGACTATTCCTTCCGGGAAACAACATGGCGGGGCCTTCATGAGGTAGTGGAAGACCCAACAGGTGGGGCTCAGCCATCACTGTTGTGATGTTTGATGGCAGCCTGGGTCCAGCTGAGGGGAGAGGAGCAGGATGCGTGGGCAGGTCACATGGCTGCTCATCTGTCTTGCTTGTAAGCACATGTGAGTTAGGGTTAAATGATCTTGACTTTTCATTCTCAAGGGTAGGTCAACTGTCATCATCTCATTAATGTGACCCTTTGTCATGCCATCCAAACTGTGCCCATCAACCCTTGCTCTAAGGTCAAGCCCAAGTCAATAGCATGTATCAAAGAGACACTTCTGCTTTCCACAGGTCTTGAAACGTAATGTGTGTCCTTAGTGAAGGTGTCTAGAGGGAGTTCACATCATGTAACACACAACTGAACTGCCTGGAAACCTCTTTACCTGGTCATCTCTGAAAAGCCCTACCTGGCCCAGCAGAGGTTCCTAGAAAGCTCTCCCAACAAACGGTCTCTACAAATTTGTAGGATTTACTGGCTCACTCTTCAGTGTTCTCGATGCTTAAGCTTGCTTCCTCCTCTCCCTATTATTTATGGAAGTTTTCCTTTTTAAAGAGCTCAGTTTCTTTCCTTCTTTCTCTGAATTTATGTGAAGAAATTAAGGGTCCCTAAGTACTCATCTTGCCTTTACCTATAACCCTCTCTGAGAGATGAAGGCTGGGAAGCTGAGCAGTTCTGAGAATCTTCCTTAGAAAGTTGAGGAGAGTAGATGGTGAACCACTAGTTTTCTATAATCTTGTACCTGCCACATCAACAGGTGGAAGTGATCCATTTTATTAAGAGACTGGAACTCCTTAATCCAGATTGTCTACAGATTAATTCCAGGCAAAGATGATCTCTGGAAAGTAGAAAGCTGAATACTGCTAGCAAATAAGCTGACTCTAAACTCTGGGAGACACCTGAAAAAAACTCTCACTCCTAAGTAGTTGGCTTCTTTGTGATGTTTTCTGCCACTTAGAAGTACAGGTTTGGCCACAGTGATTTATGAGATGGAAAGGCTCACACCAGCTCTGGGGACCCTGAATGTTGAGCAAGGCTGACTTGCTTCATATGGTTGTAGTTTTATATAAACTTTTCAGGAACTCCTGGGTGCTATTTGAGAGCTGAAATGATGACTTCTCAGCCTTATATTCTCTCAATGGCCATTCATATCACACCCAAAGTCTGGGTCCCTGTGTTAGTATTATGACAGTTAAAGATGGTTGGGTGTGGTCTCACCTTTGAAAATATCTGTGAGTCTCTCTTGTACTTTCCAGGTTTTGGTAGCAAAATCTTTATCTCCTGCCATTCCTTGGATCTATGGGGTCTGCTCTCATTTATGCCTCTCCTTGTCCCTCTGTCTGTCCTGCATTTGTATATACTTTTGGCTGCATGCGTTGGTGTCTTCTCTATTGTGGAGTTCAGGCCAGCCTTGTCTTTGTGGTTTCTTTGGGAAACTTTTGAGCACAGACTATAACCTTTCCCTTCTGCTATAAGAGATGAATTGTAAGGCTGGCAATGGAATTCTTTAAAAAAAAAAAAAGACTTTCAGCAGCTTATGGTAAACTATTGTTGGGTCCGTTATCAAAGGAACGAGACTGAGACAAAGTGAAAGTTATGAAAAGCCTTATTCTATGCCAAGCATTAGAAGTTAGATTGACCGGCCAGGGCCGCCTCCGAAGAGAGCGACGACCCCTTGATCTTACAGGCTAGTTTTCTAGGGCACAACTGCAGACCTCTACATATGTGGCTTTGGCTGTTTGGATGTTTCCACCTATCTGGCCTTGTTTTAGGTGTGTGTTTTAGTAACAATTACTTGGAACTGATATCAGTAACTGCTGAGGCATTTATTAAACAACAAAATGTCTACCTAGGCAACATGGAGTCACTATGGCTAAGTAGGCCCAGGCAGGCCTTAGGGGTTTAACAAGGTTTTAATGTGGAATCGGCCCCAACACTATTTAAGGAACAAGAACCAACTGATGGGAGTTGCATGCAGTCATGACATGTGAGAGAGAGAGCAGGGTGTCTGTTGCTCAAGAACTTGACAACAGAACGAGTTCTGACTGTCACAAAACACAGACTCTCTCAGGTGGGAGGGGTGGAAGACAAGGGTAGGAATGTGAATCCATCCGTGCCTTGCTGGAGTGTAGTAGGTCTTCAAAAGCTCCTGTGCTGTCTCAGTGGAGCCTGCCCAACCAGAGAATAAAAGAAGAAGTCCTAAATGCATCAGATCCCACTTGTTAAGGAGATGGCAGAAGCTCCCTTGTTCATCCTGAGTGTTGCTATTGAAAAGGGAGGAGTTTTATTCCTTAAGATCAGTGAAAGGAGCTTCAAGGGACCACTTAGGTAGTTGAACACACCTCATCCCCAGGCTTGAATGTGAGGCTAGATCAGCCCAGATTTGGCAGAGCAATGGGAGAGTGTACCTCCTTGAGCAAACAAGATGGCAGTGCAAAATGGTGGTTTCCATGGATCAGATGTGGGCCTTCCAGGAGAGAGCCGGCCTATCCACATGGATACTCTGGAGTAGTAAAAGGATCCCACAGAGGCATAGACTTCTGAAGCTCAGAGGCCAACGGGATGGTAGGTGGCCATGAAAGAGGCATTGCTTATTCAAGGGCACTGTGGTCAAAGGCTCCAACTGGGTTCTCCTAGAACCTGCTGACATACCCTGCTAGAATCAAGCCCACCTGAGATATGCCCCATGCCTAAAGGGCACAGACACCAATTTACATCTGCAACTTCTCTCCCTACCCCTATCCCTGGGCCTAATCACAGAGCAATTAGAGCAGAAACTGTGGGGGAGAAGGGAGGACAAGAGGGAAGAAGCCCAACATTTTCTCCTCCCCCTCCTCATGGCAGAATTCCAGGGCAGAACAGACATGGATGGGGTGATAGTGAGAGGCTTCAACTCTGAACGAGTTTGGAATTTTGTGACTCTCCTAGAACAGCCTGAACTCTATAATTTTCCACTGGACCAGACTCAGTAATGTTTGAAGGTGAGCGGGGAACTTTTATTATCTAAGTATGATTGGAAATCAGAAACATCCCTAAAGTTTTATTTCATGGTCAGGAGAGGGCAGGTGAGGGAGTTTAATTGTCAGAGAAAAAATAAAATGGAATTGGTTTCTAGATCAATTAACAAGCTGGTTCCATGACCTGAACACACATTGAGATGGTGTGGCTTTTGGGTTCCAAGGAAAAGGTCAAATGCCAATGACCGGTGATGGTATTTGCTTAAGTTGCATTCTCTCTGAGACAGTGTATGTAAATTGCTTGGCATCATGTCTAGCACAGCACAACCCTCAGTAAACAATAGTATTATTATGCTAGTTATCGTTAATTGTTACTGCACAGCATGTGATTTAAGACAGATCCATTAGACTCTCAACCAGCAGGTGAAGAAGCAGGGGCAGTTCCAGGCGTCTGAAGAGGGAGCTCTGCAACCCTTCCTCCCCAGGTTAATTCAGAGGTGATGAGGACTCTTCCAGCTGTGGCTTCCCCCAGAAAAGGATTGAAGAGATGAGTTTGACCCTAGGACAGTAGCATGGCAGAAGGATCGGCTGTCTTTTTTTTTTTTTTTTTTTAAGATTTTATTTATTCATTTGACAGACAGAGAACAGAAATAGGCAGAGAAGCAGGCAGAGAGAGAGAGGAGGAAGCAGGCTCCCCGCTGAGCAGAGAGCCCGATGCGGGGCTTGATCCCAGGACCCTGGGATCATGACCTGAGCCGAAGGCAGAGGCTTTAACCCACTGAGCCACCCAGGCGCCCCGGATTGGCTGTCTTGATGTGGAATCTTAGCTCCTGAGTCCGTGGTGGCATAAATTATTAACCTCTCTGAAATTCAGTTTTCTCATGTTTAAAAACCCCAAAATAATGTGTACCTATGGTAGGGGGATTGATAGCTACTTAATTGAGTTGTTGTGGTCCATAGTGGGCATTCTATCTGTTTGTTCCTGTCTCCCACTTCCCCTAAGCTAGCCGTGTTTCTCTTTCAACTCTTGATATCAGGCATTCTCCAACTTTCCTGTTCTATGCCCCATTTCCTCTACTTATTTGGGAAAGTAGTCTAATAAATTAACCTCTAATGGTAGAAAGGAGTGGTAATTGCTGAGACTGGAGATTGCCTTTCAACAGGAATGTGAAAGATGAAAAGTACAGAAGAAATCTCCGATCCTCAGCTTTCCCACCTGTGTCAACCTGATGGGACAGGGTTAGGGTTGGAAGGACCACAGTAAGTACCTCCAAAACCAATTCTGGGCAGAACATGTGTTGGATGACTGGATACCTCTGAGCCAGCTCCTTTGCCATCAGGAGTAACCTTGGGATTGTGACCTAGTTTGTGTGGAGGGTGAGGAGCTGAGTGTCTACAGAGCTATAGGTCTCAGAACAATCTCAGTGAAATAAGACCCCCATACTGCCCTTCCCTGAATGGGGAGAAACTCCTATCAGGTCAGCATTGGCAGCTGTGCTGTGCTTCCTTCCGGAGGCAAGGACTGCATCAGCAGAGTGATAATCAAGCCACGATAGCTGAAGAGCATCGACTACTGGATCGACCGATCCAGATTGAACATCTGTATTCTCCCACCATTCATATCTTAAACTCCAACTGCCAATGATGGTATTTGGAAGTGGGGGCCTTTGGGAGCGACTCATGCCCTTATAATAGAGACCCCTGAAATCTCCCTTGATACCACCACCAGGTAAGGACACAGCAAGAAGACAGCCTTCTGTGATCCAGGAAGAGGCCCTCACCAGACACCGCATCCACCAGGACCTTGAGCCTGGCAGTGCCAGCCTCCAGGACTGTGAGAAATACGTTTGTTTGTAAGCCGCATGGTCGATGATATTTTCACACAGTAGCCTGAACAGACTACGACTCTGACCAAGGGAGGTGTTCTAGGCTCTCTCCTGGGATAGCTGGTCATCAAAACTGGGCCAATGCACCGAGCAAACACCCCTGAGTCTAGGAACTTCTTTTGGGAATAAAGACCCCAGGGATGGAAGAAACGCTTTCCCCCCCAGGTGGACTGGGGGAATTAGGGCAACTTGATTTGAACAGTAAAAAGAACGATACCTTATTTTGTTTCCCCAGTTAGTAGAGTACGGTAGACAGTTCCATATTACACTGCAGATAATTATTATTGGGAAGCCAAAAATGTGTGTCCCCACTCAACGGCCAGTTGTTTTTAGTGCTGATGTAATGGCCCCAAGAAGACTGAAAAATTTAAGAAATCCGTAGTTCCTGCTGGGAGCCATGCTCATGTAAAGATATGGAAGAACCTTTCAACACAGGATAGACAAGTGAGGAAAACAAGCCTGGAGCTCATCTTCATGAATTTATTATGAATGCCTGAAGTAAAAGCTAGAACCTGGTTTGAAAAATAAGGAAGTCCTGTGGTTTAAATCACTCAGCTTTCCCCATGCATCAGAATCTAGTGACGATCCCTGATTCAGTCTCTCTTTTCATAGGCCTTGTGAAATAGTGAATCATTTCTGGAAGAAGACACCTGGATAAAATAAGAGATGAAACAACAAATAAGAAAACGAAACATTTTCTTCTGAGAAAAATAGAGCTAGGCACCTTTGAATCTTGTAAGATTGGCAGTACCAAGTTTTCTTTCTTAACTATTTATAGCAGGTATCTATTTAAGTTCTGCCATGTATCCAAGACAAAGATTTAGGAATGGCTGTGGTCTTGTTTCAAATGTTTCATTGCTAATGCTGATCCGTAATATGATAGCTTTATTTTTAACATACTCTCTTTAGACACATCGTATATTCAAAACTTCCCAAGCCAGAATAGTCAGGCAAATTAGATCATGTCCAGCAAGTATCAGAATGAATAAAGGATGCCTTAAAGGTGGACAGGGAAACCATTTCAGTCTAAGGTAGTAGTCAGTTGATCAGAAACTTTGTTCATGTCATTAGGAGAATCAATGTGTCTTTAATTACTATTGCTGTCTACTGGAAAAACCAGGGAATTACAGAATCTTGGAGCCTGACTTCACCTTTCAAGAGAAAGACAGAGTCCACCTCTTGATAGGAAGTGACAAGATCTGTAAGATCAAGTAGGATGGGACGTATCTTTGGACAATACAAAAGCTATAAAGCTTCTGTTTTCTGATGGCAATAGAGCCAATGCAAGAGTTTTAAAAGAATGGTATAACTCAAATCCTTGTACAAGTTCAATGTACAAGTTCAGCCTAGAATATTCTGTCAGTTGTAAGAAAGCAGACATAAGCAGATATCAAATCCAGCATTACTGTCTTCCATTAACTTCTATATATGACAGTATAAGACATTAGCTAAACCAGGTTATTCCTGCATCAAAAAAGCCAGCTGAGTGAATTCTACATTAGTTTTTATCCAGGACTAGCCTATAGGTTTACATATCATTATGCATAAACTCCAAGTCAATCTTTGGATTTTGCAGTGATGTTAGGAAATCATGAGATTGGTCCCCATGTTTTCGACACTCTGAACCTCTATTTAGACATAGAAATACCATTGGCTCCCCTTGTCTAACTTGTTGAAGAAGTGTGGTCACCATCCTGGGAACCTGGACTTATATTCTGTTTCCAAAGGCACATAAACTTTGAAACCAGGCAAATTACGTTAGCTCTGAGGAGGACAGACTCTTGGATTCGTTCGATCGATGCTGATAGATTTGTCCCTCTGAAATTTCTTTGCTGTTTCCCAGGAGGAACATAAAAATACCTCCGTGCGCTGTGATGCACTGTGGGGCAGACAAAAACCAGCCTTTGTGCCTCGGGGTGCGGCTCTTTGGGGTTGGAATTCAGACAGGTTTAACATCTCTGTCCTTTCCTCTCATCTCTTTTCAATGCTGTTCTGGGTGACCAGGATTACCAAACACCGCTGGGCGGAACAATCGAGGCAGGGACACAATCAGCGTTTGTCTTGGGGGAACAAAAAGATTTCTTTTAGATTAGGAATCCACCAAATCAGGCTTTTGCAAAAACTTCTGAATTGTTTTATTATAATATCTATTGGTCGAGATAGTGAAGGCTTTTTAGCATACAATCTGTTGCCGTCAAGTGTACGATGTACAATTTAGATGATAATAAACAAGACTCCAAGTCCTTTTATGGTGCAGAGGTTTTTGTTGTTGTTGTTTTTAGCAACATTTGGCAGTATAATCGATGTTGTTTTCACAACTTAAAGTAAAAAGCATTTGATGTAAAACCGCTGTTGCAGAATGACATTGTATTCTAGCGCTTTCTCCAAAAATGAACATCGTTAAAAATAACTTTTGAAAGAAATGACTCAAACCTCCAAAAGATATAAACGTATCTCAAAGTAGTTAAGTGATGGCTATCTGTGCATTTTAAACCACATCCCAAGTATGAGGAAGATATAATAAAAAAGCAAAGAATCTTCATGGTTGGACAAATATTACATATTTTGTTCTCTAAAGAGAGGCTTTTTCACGTCTTTATCTCTTTGAGGCTGGAGTGCCTGGTTGGGAGATAGGCTGGCATTTGTATGTGAAAAACCTTTCTGGGCTGTTCTCAGTTCAGCTTCCATTTGGCCCCAGGTGGGGAGCTCTGCCACCAGAGTTGCTGCATTGTTCCTCAAAATGCTTAAACATGCAACAGTGGGTAGGGCTTGGGAAGCTTTTAAACTGCTGAATATTATCAACAGTGCAAGTCAATGTTGTGAATGCTTCCCTCAGTACCTAGATGAAGAGGGAGATGGAAAGAGACAATAGGATGGGAAAGAAAGGGGAGAGAAAGTGTCCCCTGCTAGTGACAGGGAGAAGTGTCACCAGCTGGGGAGTGGCTTAATAACTTTTTACTGTGAGTTTGTGTGTGCATGCTCGTGTGTGCGCGCACGCACACGCGTGTTTGTGTGCACTGAGGGTGTAGGTTTAAGCTTGGTCATCGTTGCTCAGGAGATCACTCTGAAACAGGTTGATATGACACTTCTATGTCTTTTTATTGTTTTCTTAATTTTAATTTTTTAAAATTTTTATTTAAGTAGGCCCCATGGCCAGCGTGGAGCCCAATGCAGGGCCTGAACTCACAACCCTGAGATCAAGACCTGAGCTAATATCAAGAGTCTGATGCTCAAATGACTGAGCTACCCAGGCCCCCCTGTTTTTACATTAAAGAACAAAGTACCTAAGGAGCTCGGGTAATAAGGTTGGGGCTGTGGATGTCAGCTCAGAGAGCCCGGATCTCCGCTTTCCTGGCTTCACCTTGGTCAGGAGGAACCTCTTCCTGATGAACAATGATCAAGATAAGGTTCCCCTTTGCTTTCTTTAGGGGTGAACTCCTAAGGGATTCTAAGGAAATGACCTTGACTGGTCTCTCAGAGGAAGAGGGCTGGTGGTTCTATTCTGTGTTTTTCTACCTCTGTCCTTTGCTCTCCTCAGACTCTCTGAAATTTGTCACTTTTGTCATTTTCATTTTCAGAAAGTGACAGTTCCCTGGAGATTTTTCACTCCACATCATCTCTTGACCTTTCTCTGAGAGGTTGTTTCTCATTTTGCTGCCAGCTTGCTGCATGGCCCTTTCTTATTTGCAAGTTCTTAGGGTGAATACTTTCTGGCGTGAACTTTCTGGACCTCAGGCTGTATTTTACATGGGGACTAACTCTTCCCTGTGAAAAACAAAGACAAGACAAAACAAAACGAAAAGACAAAATGAAACCGGATAAGATGACATAATGACCTAGGTTTTCCTGCAAACTCTTGAATTCTACCATTTGGACCTTTCTATTCCAAATCTTAGGCAAATTTGACTTTTCAGGATTTCTCTTTATCTTTTGTAAGCACTTTCACTGAACCTGAGGAACTATCTGCTTCATTCGTGTGACTGCAGAACTATCAAACTCCAGAGAATTTGACATTCCCTTTCTCCTTACTATTTTTTGTGTGTGTGTTTGATACGAAAGCCCAACATTAATAGATGATCAAAACCATGTGTCATTTATATTTTACCCGACCTTGTTTGAAGCATCACTGACATTGGGGGATAAGATGCTAAGGGAGAGTCCTTCACTTAGTGGTGGATTCTAAACTAAGAAAGAAGAAAAAAGAGTTTGGAGAATAAATGTCTCTGACAGCATGAAATTATTCTTGACATTTTAATGATGGAGAAAATACTTAATAAGTTTTCATTTAAAATAGCTAAATGATGGGGCACCTGGGTGGCTCAGTGGGTTAAAGCCTCTGCCTTCGGCTCGGGTCGTGATCTCAGGGTCCTGGGATCCAGCCCCGCATTGGGCTCTCTGCTCAGCGGGGAGCCTGCTTCCTCCTCTCTCTCTCTCTCTCTCTCTCTGCCTGCCTATGTACCTGTGATCTCTGTCTGTCAAATAAATAAAAATAAAATCTTTAAAAAAAGTAGCTAAATGACCTAATTTGTTCAAATGTGGCTGATTTGTACTTCCTTTGAATTACCTGATTCAGTCCAGAGTAAGTAGCAAAATATACATTATATTTATAATATAAATATATATTTAAGGAGGAATCATGAAAATTAAGACAACACTCATGGAAGTCTTACGTACACATGAAACTTCAGTTCCCGTATCTTTGGTATCGTTCCTGTGCTGAACCTGTTCCGTATGTGTGCTTACCTTTTTAAAATTGCACTTTGTCTACGATGTTATGTCAAAACGTTTTCCCCATCATGGAATTTTTCAGATTATTTGGGTGAGTAAGGACATTTTTTCATCTTCCTTATTTTGCTCTTCGATGAGTAGCAACCGAAGGAAATGGCTCAGGCTAAAGCCTATTTGGATTTTGGAAGGTGGGCAGGGGGAAGGAGATCCTGCAGGTGTTCTAAGAATCAAATACCCTCGCCCAAAGTACAAGTGATGCAAGGGGCTTCCCCTCTTTATTTTCCTTTATTTTTTTAGGAGCTTGGTAAATGTATTAGTTTCCTACTAATGCTATAATAAATCACCTTGAACCCAGGAACTCAAACAACACAGATTTCTTTCTTCTCTACTCTTCAGAAAGTCAGAAATCAGTGTCACTGGGCTACATTGGACTACAAGGTTTTGGCCAAGCTGTTTCCTTCTGGAAACCTGAAGAGGAGAATCCATGTCCTTGACTTTTCAGCTTTTTCTCAAGGCTGCCTGCATTCCTTGCTCGTGGCCCCTTCCTCCATGCTTCAGAGCGAGAAGCATAACATCTTATTTTCTCTCCGACTCTTGTTTACACCTTGTCTCTCAGACTTTGACTTCTCCTTTGCCTATTTCATGAGTCCTCTTGTGATTTCTGGACACAGGCAGATAACAAGGATTGTCTTTACATCTCAAGTTCCTTAACATAATCACTTCTGCAAAGACCATTTTGTTATGTGAGGTTATGTATTCCTAGGTTCTGGACATCAGAGGCAGACATCTTTGGGGGGCCTTCACGTATCCCATTCTGTATAGCATAAGAAACAAATGCTCTGTATCCCTCGAAACTTTTTTCACTAGGCTTTCTTTTGAACCCCAGGGCACCAGAATGCCCTAGAATTAGCAGGCACTATTCTTATAGCTGAGGAGAAAACGTTTAAGCTGCAACCACTGTTATAATTTTAATATTTACACCATCTTGTCTCACAGAGGGTCTCTCTGGTAAAGGTTTATTTATGGTGTTTGGGCTTGGGAACTTAGCTTTTAAACCTATACCACTGCTTGTAAGAGAGCATGAGGGCAGGGATATTGAAATGCTGTGAAATAAATTTTAGGAGTACTTTACTTTTTTGGACTCCTTCCCAGCCAAAACAACATTTTCCATTTCCCATTTATACTCTGTGCCATTTTGAAAATGACTTGTCAAGGCTTCTAGAAGCTGGTCAGTCAGCTTCAAATACTCTTACTGATGGACGAGATTAATTTTTACACCAAGATTTTTTTCTGAAAGCATTACATCAAGATGCAGGTACTTCTGTCAACTGTTTAGTTTTTACTAGGTACCACAATCTATGCTGATTTTCTATTCAGAAAAGGTTGGGGACAGCATACAATAAAAGCGTTCCTTTTTTTTTTTTTTTTTTAAAGATTTTATTTATTTATTTGACAGACAGAGATCCTTGAAGCGACATAGGGACAAATAAGTTCGGAAGACACTGCCAAAGAGTAGTTAATGTTAGACTGGGAAACGGAGGGCAAAATAGGATAAATGGTCACAGTCAGAGCACCACATCCCAAACTGGTACAGGGATGACCCCCGATACACAAGGTGTTTCAGAAGTCTGGGGACATCCCAGTGGCTCTCAGGAAATGCCATTGTTGGGTCCGTTATCAAAGAAACGAGACTGAGACAAAGTGAAAGTTATGCAAAGCCTTATTTTATGCCAACCATTGGAAGTTAGACTGACCGGCCAGGGGAACGAGGCTGAGACAAAGTGAAAGTTATGCAAAGCTCTATTCTATGCCAAGCATTAGAAGTCAGACTGACCGGCCAGGGCCGCCTCCGAAGAGAGCGACCCCTCCTTGGTCTTACAGGTTAGTTTTATAGGGCGCAACCGCAGACCTCTACGTATGTGGTTTTGGCTAATTGGATGTCTCCTACCTGTGTGTTTTAGTAATGGTTACCCGGAACCGATACTAGTAACTGCTGAGGTGTTTATTAAACAACAAAATGGCCTTGTTTTAGGTATGTGTTTTAGCAACAGTTACCTGGAACTGATATCGGTAACTGCTGAGGCATTTATTACAGAACAAAATGTCTACCTAGGCAGCATGGAGTCACTATGGCTAAGTGGGCCCAGGCAGGCCCTAGCGGTTTAACAGGTTTTAACATGGAATTGGCCCCAACACCATGACCCAAGGGGAAGTCTATAAGTACACATTCCACATTTTTTCATTCAATCCCAGAGCAGCCGCCATGCTGGACTCTTACTCTGCTGATATGGACTGCCATAGGACATGAGAAGTGCCCTCCTTCCCCCGCCTGATTTCCTGGGGAATTCTAACACAGGAAGCCATGGAAGTTTCCAGAACCAGGGTAAAAGTCCAGGGCAGTATCTGTCGAGTACCCATCCCTCATCAAATTGCCAAAGATGTCATGGTCACTGCCGAGTGCTCATCAGTTTTTGTCATAATGAAATAAGCCCTGAAAAGGCCTCTTTTAATACTTAACTCTCAATAAATCTGTCTGCATTTATTTTTAATAAAAAATTTTCAAATTAGTCCTCAAAATGCCAACAAAGCCCAGTTATCATAAATCTTAAGTTTATTTGAGGTAAGTAAGATTTTTTTTTTAAACCCTTCAGCTTATACACTGACTGAGGGCAGTGATTTTTAAGAAGTTAGGAATGTTTTTTTTTTGTAGTGAACTACCTATTTTTCCTGAGAAAGATCCAATATTTTTGATTATCTTTCTCTATGAATTAGTTCATATAAATAGTGTTTCTTTTTCAGCTAATCTAAAAATTAGATTTGATTTGTTACCATAGGTGTTTGCTAACTGTTATGAAGGTGCAAATATTAAATCCATGATTTTCTTAAGGATTTCTTTTTTTTTTTTAATTTTTAAAGATTTTTTTAATAGGAAATATTTATTTTATTTTTTTTTCAGTGTTCCAAAAGTTGTTAGAGAGATGTACGTACGTGTGCCCACTTGCCTGTGTTGGGTGGAGGGTAGAGGGGCAGAGGCAGAGGGAGAGGGAGTGAGAATCTTCAGCAGATCAGCACAGAGCAGGAGGTGGGACTCAGTCTCACCACTCTGAGATCACGACCTGAGCCAAAATCAATAGTCGGGTGCTTAACTGAATGAGCCACCCAGGAGCTCCAATCTATGGTTTTTCATAAAAAAACAAAATACCTTTTTTCTGCAATCCACAGTAAGAAGTACATTTTACAATTCAGCCTAGCACATAGTATAGATACACATTTACATAGTTTGGAAACAAAATTTTAAGAAAAATAATTGCCCTTCTTGTAGAGATATTCAGATAATTCTATTTTATTCTATTTCTTTAAGAGACTATTTGTTATAACCCACTAAATCAATTCACGGCCAGCACTATGACAAACACTGTGTTATGAAATGACACAAAAATCCATTTTATTTTGAGTTGGAAAAAAAAAACCATGATTCTGGGTAATTCAAATGAATTATCTGAACATATTCTATTATAAAAAGATTAAAAAGTTAAGTCCTTGAATCATGAAGACTATGGTTGAAATTTTTTTTGTTAAACTTACTTTTGTTAGATTTATAATGACTTCTGAGTGACACAGACTATCCACAAAAATTAAAAAAAAAATTTTTTAAAGTTGCGGAGGTGGTTTAGCCCCACATTCCACTGGAATCTGTTCTACTGTTTATGAACACCTGTGGTTATGTTTTAGCACATAGAGAATTCCATCCAGGGTATCCACACCAGCTAAATGCATGTATCTAAAGGAATCAAACATCAGTATCTTTTTCTTTTGTGAGCAGTATCCCACCCCTCCCAGCTCCCCCCACAACCCCCACCTCCCTGAAAAATAAGTTACAAGTGCTATTTTTATTCTGGAAAAATACCGTGTCTGTCTGCAGCTGGTGGAAGCTTCAAGACTTTCTGAAAGAGCTCTCTGCTGGGTCAAAGGAGAAGATATGACTGGGGAGGTTAAGGTTTTGACCGATGAAGGATGGAGTTAAGACTTGCAGAAGAGCTGAATGGGTGTCTAGAAAAGCCTGGAATGACCCACCTTGAAAAATTAAAGCCCAGAAAGATTAAGATGCTTCTCTACTCCAGAATTCCAATTGAAAACCAAAGACCAAACTGTGAAATAAGCATAGCAAATCCATTGAATTCTTATGTTTCCACTGGCTAGCACTTTAATGCCATCAACATACAAAATTGTTTCAAGTTTTTCCTCAGACGTTTAATGCCTCTCCTTTGGAAGTGCCCCAGGCCCATCCTCCTTACCCTGCCTGTTGCCTGCCCCAGCTGCTTCGGGAGAAAAGGGAGGTTATAATTGCAGTTGGTGGTTGGTGGCCCTTGGGTATTTTGTAACCATGTATAAGGCATTCCCGCTGGAGAGACACATTTTTCTTACCTTACTCCTCCAGCACATTTTTCCTGAATATAAATAACTCCAATTCATCTTCACTTTTATATTGCCTTAGTTGCTGCTTGTAAATGCATTTCACATCAACTGTAGAGTTTTCTAAGTGGGTGACCTTCACATCCTGGTACAGCAGAAAATACAAAATGAGACCTGGGATTACCATATTCAAAGGAAGAGCTATAGGAAGAAGAAAAAAACAGTTCCTCCAGGCCCTTGAAGCTCAGTTGATTAGTCAGAAAGAGCTAGAGGCAGAACACATATCTTCCTGCTCTATTTGCTGAATTTCTCGACTGGTTTTTAGGTTCTAGGCTTTAAAAAGGAAATCCCCAAAGCAAAGAAGGTGCACATGAAGAATGGGAAATAACATTTGCTTGGTGTCTGGGGCTTTGCACCTGCGCTCATTTGTCTGGGCCAACAATACCAGCTGTTCGATCATTACAGAGTCATTGAGCATTTCCTATGTACCAGGTTCTTACACACGCACACACAAGCACACACACACACACAACCTATATTTTATATAGGTATATATGTATCTTCCGGTAAGGGCTAGAGAAAACAATATATCAAAGAGGAAAAAAGGGAGTGTGGTAGGCAGGCAAGATCTCTCAATTATGGTGACCTGTGACCAGAATATGAAAGTAAGTGAGAAGAGCCCTGTAAACTTGTTTAACATCCGGATGTGGGTGCTGCTTGGCATGTCTAAGGAGCAGCAGGAAGGTCCATGTGTCTGGAGCTAAGTGACTGGGTCATATGAGATGAAGCCATAGAGATAAGGCCCTCCCCTCTTTCCCCGTCCCCTCCTTCCTTCTTTCCTTCCTACCCTCCCTTCCTCCCTCCCTCCTTCCCTCCTGTGTAGTTGTGGCATTCCTTTGACCTATACTTAGATTCATTTGTTTCAATTTGCTTTCACGTCAATTTCATTTTTCTGTCCATATTGATTTAATTTTATTTTTAGCGATGTAGGATATTAAGATGCTTTCAAAAACCAAAACCATACAAAATGATATACTCAGAGAAATGTCACCCCCTCCTCTCTCCCCTCTCCTCCTTCTGCCTTATTGGCCACCAACTTCATTATTTTCTGGGTTTATTGTTCTTGTGTGTGTGTGGTATTTTTGTTTGTTTGTTTGTTTGAGTTCTTTTTTGTAATGATAAAAAAACATGCATATTTTCTTATTTTCACTTTATCATGAAAATATTGGGATTCTAAATATGGTCTTTTGTACTTGCCTTTTTTCCCACTTACTACTATCTCCTGCCAATCACAGCTGTTTGGTATTCCCCTGGGTGTAGTACAGTAGTTTATCTGATTAATCTCCTATACTTGAACATTTAGGAAGTTACCCATGTTTTACACTTACCAGTGATGCTGTAAAAGGATAACTTTGTGCCTATGTATTTTTGTATTGATGGACGTGTATCTTCAGGATGAATTCCTAGAAGTGGAACTACTGGATCAACAGTAAATCCATGGGTAATTTTGTTACTTCACGCCAAGCTGCCCTCTATCAGGGTGATACCCCTTTATAATCCCAACAGCCATATATGAGAGGGCCTATTTCCCCACAGCCTTACCAAGAGATTGTATTGTCAAGCTCTTGCATTTTTGCCAGTTTGATGAGTGAGAAATAGTATCTCAGTGTAGTTTTAATTTGCACTTCTTGTGAAATGGAACATCTTTTCATATGTTTTTAACGACATTTTTAGATCCTTTTTGTGAATCATCTGTTCATGACTCTTGCCTAATTTTCTATAGAATATTTTCTCTCAATTAAAAAATGTATTATATATTGGGGATGACAGCCTTTTTTCCTGAGGTAGATGCTGCAAACATTGTCTTACAGTTTGTCACTTGTCATTTGATTTTGTTCATAGTGTTTTTTTATTTTCAAGTAGATAAATTCCTGACTTTACAGTTGATTCCACTGAAAATTCTCTCAATTCATGAACTTGAACATGTTTTGAAGGTAGAGATGACAGGTTTTGGTGATGAATTTCATGTGGGTCGTCAGAAAAAGAGGGTCAGGCATGACTTTAAGATTTTGACCTGAACAACCAGAATGTGAGAGTTTCCACTTTCTACAGAGAACTCAGTTTTTGTGGGGAATACTAGGAGTTCTGTTTCAGCGATATGAAATCTGATCTGTCTGTTAGACCCCCTGGTGGAAATGTGAGGGGGGTAGATGGCGACAGTATAGATTTAGGGAAAAGGTAAGAGACATTTAGTGTCAGCCATGTGGTGACAGAATTTAAAACCATAGAACTGTTAGGAGGTTTTGGTGAAAGCATTATGTCCACTTTGGGGATAGATGTCCTGGTATTTTGAGGGCTTAAGTCACTCATCCAAGTAAAGAGCAGATCTGGGCCATAAATCGAGGTCTTGTCCTCTGTATTTGTGTGCTAGGACAAAGTATCACAGACCGGGTGGCTTAAACTACAGAAATGTGTTTCCTTCTAATTCTAGAGGCTAGAACTTCGAGAACAAGATGTCAGCGAGGTTGCTTTCTTCTGAAGCCTCTCGCCTTAGTTTGCAGATGATTGTCTTCTCCTCCCTGTGTGGCTTTCCTCTGCAGCATGTCTGTGTCCTAATCTCTTCTAATAAAGAAGGACACTGGTCATACTGGGGTAGAGCCCACCCTGACAGCTGCAGATTAACCTAATCACTTCTTTAAAGACCTTATTTCCAGACATAGCCACACTCGGAGGTACCAGGGCCTTCAGCATATGAAACTTGAGGGTACACGATTCACCCTAAACACCCTTCTCTCTCTTTTTTTTCCTTCTCTTTCCATTATACCAACTTGTTATGTATTTGAAAGGAAATAGGGATTTAGAGTCTAAAAGACCTTATTGTTTCATGGAAGATATAAAAAGGTGATGACTTTGATGCACATGAATTAATATTTCTCCTTGACGTGGGGAATATTTAGATGGATGAGATAAGCATGAATGATATCTAGTATGAGCCCATGGTCCTTAGATCTGCTCCCAGGAAAAAGGTCTTGTCCTTTCCGGGAAGTGCAGGATCTGGAAAAGCCCCTGACACAGAAGTCCCAGCAGTCAATGTGGGTCTTGTCTGGGATGGAGGAAAGTAGGATGGACATATTTCAGAATTAGTGCTAATGCTGATCTCAGAGAAGTCATTCTTTGACCACTAACAAATGCAGATTCATGTAAATCAGAGACATCTTTAGGTAAAAAACATATGCCAAACTCCATCCATCGACTTCCAGCTAGAAGTAACCCTAAGGAAGAGAGGAAAACAAGCCATGAGAGACTCCTAAAGACAGAGGACAAACTGCAGTTTGATGGAGGGAGGTGGGTGGGCATTGGGCTGGATGGGGGATGAGCAGGGGAGGGCACTTGTGATAAGCACTGGGTGTTGTATGCAAGTGATGAACCACGGAGTTCTACTCCAAAAACCAATTCGCACTGTAGTTGACTATCTAAAATTTAAATTAAAAAAAAAAGAGAGAGAGAGAAATAACCTCAAGGAAACATCCTTATAGATAAAGTCTTTAGTTATACATAGAAATCGGGAGCCAAAACTTACAGATTTTTGCAATTAATTCGTTAAACATTTGTATATTTGGAAATGCATTAAAAAGAGAAGAATAAGCATCTCTGTGGTTCATGGAATGATCCTGTAAGTTCTCCAAGTCACCTTTACTTGTAAAGATCCTAGTAGCACTTTTAGGCACTGTTTTGTAATCTGTTTTTCAATATTTTTGCTACTGGGTTATTATTCACTAGACTACAATATCCTGGTGCAGGAAAACATCTTCATAAATTACAAACTGAAACTCATCGAGATTCTATGGGAGACAAATTGCTTTCAGTTTGCCTTTCCAAGAATTTATAGTTATTTCCTAGTAACTTCGTCAGTGACATCTGTGATAATGTTTCTGGAATTAGAATATGTTCTTTAACATTTTTACTTCTCAGAATAAATGATCTGAATGGAACAAAATTTGCTTGAAGACATTGGGCTGGAATGGAGGTTGAAGCAACTTCGATTTGGCTGATACCTAAGCAGAATTTTTTAAATGGTAAGTTTGGAGGACTAGTAAGACAGAACATTCCAGTTGCCTTGGGTTGCTTAGGAGGGTGACTTGGGGGTATCCAGATGATAGTAGCCTACCAGCTGATATCATAGACACTGTGGAAGAAAACGAACACAAATCAGACCAAAATGTAAAGGTTAACCAGTTAATAAAGGTTAATTCCTCCTTAAAAATAAGAAAATACAACTACTTAAGAGGATGGATCCTTATCTTCCAAGAACCTTTTGTTCTCCCCTCTGTGTGGCTCCCAGGCTCCGTTCACAAACATCGTTCAGGTAGACACAAAGCTACACAGTCAGGACAAGACATGTAAAATGTGGACACAACACTGCATCCCCCCTTTTGGCATTTCTTCTTTTTTTAGTAAACAGAAGTGGCCTGGGGCTCCTCAGACCTGTGAGAGTTCTAGCAGACACCAATTACTTTATTTATTTATTTGGTTGTTTTTTCAAGCTTTTATTTATTTATTTGACAGAGAGAGAGAGAGAGAGAGAGAGAGAGAGAGAATGCACAAGCAGGGGGAGCGGCAGAGGGAGAGGGAGAAGCAGGCTCCTTGCTGATCAGGTAGCCCGACTCAGGGCTCAATCCCAGGACCCCGGGATCATGACCTGAGCATCTGTCTGACCGACTGAGGCACCCAGGAGCCCTGGATACTGATTGCTTTAAAATATGGCCAACAGACCATCAGTCCCACGGTCATGGACTCACTGTACTCTTCCTTCATGAGCTATGTTTCTGAAACAAAATAGTTCAGGAGCCCTGACACTTCCCCAGGCCAAAGTCTGCTCTTCTCCCAGGGCCCCAACTCTGCTTCCTGTCCTTTGTCACTGTGTTTTGGGGGAAAGTCACCCAGGACTTTGGTGTCCAGATGTTTATGATTTCCTTGTGTAGGGCTGCATAAACATTCTTTCTGGCACATTCTGACAACAAAGCAAACCCAACCCAACCAACCGACCAAAAACATCACACAGGGGAAACCTGGCTCTTCCTGGCTCTGCTATGATTCGGTCTTCCTCAGTTGCTTGTTTTTAAGACAGGCACTGACTAGCACAGCTCAGTACTTGATTTAGAGAAGCAAAAAAGTAGTGTGTGTGCTGAGCCCTTTAAATGCAGTCCTGTGGCCAGGCTGTTCCCTGGGCCATGGAGGAAAAGAAACTCCAGGACCTTGCCATGTGACCTAAACCATAGTTTTGGGTCAGGTTTACTTTTATTCTCCTTCCGATGGAATCCACAGGAGAGGTGCTGGAACCATAGCATCACCCTCACCAGGGAAGAGCGGAACACAACAGAAAGTTCTGGGCCTTCTTCAAATCACACGGACACGTTTAAGAGAAAAGTGAAAACCCCTCAATCCTCAATCAATGTGCAATCGATCAGGAATACGTCTTTTCACAGCTTTTTCTCTAAGTCCACCTACATAGAAAATTAACAACTGGAGTTCCCACTGTGGAAATAAATGAAGACTCTCCCACAGGAGAGAGAACAGTCTATTTATTTGGAGTTTGCTATGGCAAGGGCCGAGCCACCATCAAGTGATGGTGGTGCCTGTAGCAGAGACTCAAAGGCAGGCAAAGAAGATGGAAAGCCTAGCACTGGAAGAGGGCGGGCTTCAGATGTGCACTGACTGGAGGCTGCTGGTGTGGGGAAGATGCGGAGGGGGGGCTCCTCAGAGTAGGGCGTCCCATAGAAGGAGTTGGGGGTACATATTTGGCTTTTTCCTGTTGTTCCGAGGATGGGAGCAGGGTTAAAATTAGGGAAGCTGCCGGTTCATAATCAAGTCTTGGCTGTTTGGGACCAATTGCTGCCAGGGTGAGTGACCTCCTGGGCTATTGGCTGGAGTTCTAGTTTTATTTATGGTCTGACCTTTCAGTCTGTATGGGGCGTCTAAGACCAAAGATAATTATTTATTCATAGGTTCCCTAGTATCCTGAATAGGGTCTCATTGTCTGTGGTGTATTGCAAGCCATAGTTTCTCTCAGATTGTTGTTTTTCATATTGGAGTTTTATGCTTTTTATGTAAGCAAATCTTTGTCTTTATGATTCTCTTTTCCTTTTTCTTTTCTCTTTTCCTTTTTTTAAAAATTATCTTTATGACTTTGAAATTATGTGGCTTTCCTAAGAAGGACATCCTCTTTATAATATTACAACACATGAAAAAAAATATTACAACATATGTTTCCTACATCTCCTTCTAAGGTAATTACAGTTTAAAAGATAGCTTTGTAATCCAGATAAACTTAATTGTTACCCACAGTGCGAAAAGGAACTACTGCTTTCTTTCCTTTTCCAAATGGATAGTCATTTGGAATTATACATTCTTCCCCCATCAACTCAAAAACCCTGGTGCTTGCTTCTGGGTTCTGTTCTTTCGATCTATAAAAATACTAACACATCACAGTTTACTTTGTGGGCAATAGCCTCTTAGTTTCACTTTTAATTTCTTTCTTTAACTTGCGTCATTGAGAGAAGTATATTTTTAAGCTGCAATTTTCATAGGCTTTGTTCCTTTCACTGTTTTATAAAGTTATTGCCTCACAGGCACGAGAATGTGGTCTGTGTGATTTCTGCTTTTTGATTACCAAAGGTTATTTTGGTCCAGCTATGTCAATTTTTATCAAGTTCTTATTTCACAAGTATTTTGAAAATAATGTATATTCTCTATTTCTTGATTAAATGTAGATATTCATTCTTGTTATGCTAAACCTCCAGTCCTCTATAACTTCTCTATCTTTAACAGTTTCTAAGAAATTTATCTTCAATTCTCTCAGTAGGATTTTGGCTTGGTCAATTTCCCCCCTGAATATCTAACAGCTTTTGGCTTCTATTAAAGCA
>PISX010018478.1:0-40582 GCA_004024625.1 Mellivora capensis
TTTTTTTTTTAAGATTTTATTTATTTATTTGACAGACAGAGATTACAAGTAGGCAAGAGAGGCAGGCAGGGAGAGAGAGGAGGAAGCAGGCTCTCCGCGGAGCAGAGAGCCCGATGTGGGGCTCGATCCCAGGACCCTGGGATCATGACCCGAGCCGAAAGCAGAGGCTTTAACCCACTGAGCCACCCAGGCGCCCCCCATATGCACTTTTTAGTTTTTCTTCCTCAAGAACAATGCTTTTCCTCAGATTCTCAAAGGGGATCTATGAACCCCCAAAATTTGCTTTAAAAATGAATGATAATCCTGGGCCACCCTTTACCACAACTGTAGGTATAGCGTAATTTTCTACAAACTTTAAATTTATTTACAGACCTATTATACCTATTTAGATTTTCAGCTTGTGTTATCTTCTGGGGCATTGAATTCCACAAGGGGACTTCCATTATAGAAAGCAATTATTTCCATTTTCTTGTACTAGAAATTCTTCAAGCATCAAGCTATATCCATAAGTTCTAGCATTACAGGATCTTGGGAACAAGTCCCCAGTGAGAAGCAAATTATCTGTGAAGAAAGACCTTTCTTTTCTTTCTATTTCCCTCTAATCTGTTACAGAGACACACTGTTGAAAAATAAAATCTTAAAATGCAACAATACCAAATTTCTATAAAATTTTCTAAGTGCATGCTCTCAATTTTTTGTACTTATTACAGATCAGTAACAATAATTCATAAGACCAGCACCAGTCATTGGATCATACTTGGCACAGGAACATTACAGAACACTGGAGATGGAATGTATGATTTTCTAGGCACATTTGAATTTTAAAAGTGAGTTGGTGAAGATTGAAAGGCCTACATATTTCAGAGAAATTATTATATTTTATTGTGGAAAAGTGCACATAACATGAGATCTACTCTCTTAACAAATAAGTGTACAGTCCAGTATCATTAAGTATAATAAACATTGTGTCATATAGAAATCTCTAAAAATTTTCCATCTGGGGAAACTCTATACCCATTGAACAGCAATTTCCTCATCTTCCTCTCCCCTCAGAAATAAATTATTTTCAATGGTAAACATTCAGTCTTTGAAGGACATAGGAAGGCAGGGCAAGTTCTCAGCTCCATCTTAATGTGTTTATGGAATAACTAAATCAGATTGCATGTCTAATCAGGTGATAGGACTCAATAAGAATAATGAATGCAATATAGTTATTTCTCTTTCCCTTCCCCTAGCATGCCTGAAAATATCAAGGTGATGGGAGTTACTGTGTTCTTTGTTCACGGAGAAGATCAGCTATTATCCTTATGCATAGCCTTCATTTTTATGTTTTCTTTTTAAAATAAGGATCTTAATGCACTTCTGCTTCAAATAAATTTTCTCCAATCATTATATTATGATCAGTACTCATATAAGAATATATGAAAAATTAAGTGAGGTTTCAAGGTGTTTGCTATGCAGCCAGACATGGCTTAGAAATAAGTTTAGAAATAAGTTCAACAGTCCCTGTTCAGGTGTCTACTTTTGGGCGCCTGGGTGGCTCAGTGGTTTAAAGCCTCTGCCTTTGGCTCAGATCACGATCTCAGGGTCCTGGGATTGAGCCCCACATCGGGCTCTCTGCTCCATGGGGAGCCTGCTTCCCCCTCTATCTCTGCCTGCCTCTCTGCCTACTTGTGATCTCTGTCAAATAAATAAATAAAGTCTTTAAAAATAAAAAAGAAAAAATGCAACATAAGGCAGTGTAGGATCAGCATTTATGAGGCATGCAGAAAATTGGAACTAAAGATGCTAAGTAGGGAAAAGAAACACCTTTTTCTTATGGGTGCAGATAAAGATAATGTGGATAACTGCTTATTTGCATTGCTTTATTATTGACGTTATCCTGGGCATTTCAATCTTTGTGGGGGAAATGATTTCACTATTTTTTTTAAGATTTTAATTATTTATTTGACAGAGATCACAGGTAGGCAGAGGGGCAGGCAGAGAGAGAGGAAGGGAAGCAGGTTCCCTGCTGAGCAGAGAGCCCAATGTGGGGCTCGATCCCAAGACCCTGGGATCATGACCTGAGCCGAAGGCAGAGGCTTTAACCCACTGAGCCACCCAGGTGCCCCAGATTTCATTATTTTCTATTATGAAATACATGTTCATTGTGCAATGATTCAGAAAATATGGACCCAGTATGTTTAAGCGCAGAGGCAGTAAGAATGAAGATGCTAAAACTGAAAAGATAACTAGGGGGTCAGATCTTGGAGTTGTTTTGGAAGGTCACAATTTCAAAGCATGTACCTCATAAATCAGCAAAAGAGAAAAATAAGGTATCTCTCTCTCGAGAGAGAGAGAATGATAGTGGGCAGGAGTATGGGGGTATCAGCAGAGGGAGAGAGAGAATCCCAAGCAGGATCCATGCCTGACATGGAGCCCAATGTGAGGCTCAGTCTCACAAATCTGAGATTATGACCTGAGCCAAAAATCAAGAGTCAGATGCTTAACCAACTGAGCCACACAGGTGTCTCATAAAGTGAACAAGGTAGAGATTGGAGAAAATGAGACAGATCATACCAATTTTTCTACACAAAGTAGACAATATTGAGAAATCATACTTAGCTTTCAAAAGAAAGAGGAAATGTGGAAACAGGTAAAGAAATGGAATGGGCAGGTGAAGGAAACAAGGAATATTTTAGAATAATTGTTACAGTGAACGCGTGTTGGCAAATCACCAGGATATGAATAATGTTATTTCATTCAGGACCCAGCTAAAGCCGAACAGCACAGTTCAGTTCTTAGAGTCATCAACACTGAGAAAATTCCCTGATTTGATTATGGGAGATTCCCTGAATCATTTTTAGTGTTCCTGAGGCTATAGAAACATTTTTGGTTTTTGGTAGATAAAAATGCATAAAATTATGCTTGCATTCTTCTGGGAAAAAAAAACATACAATACAATTATATAAGTGTAGGAAATGACTCAAAGTCTGTATCCCTGAGACTATAAGCCTTGATTGTGAAAGAATGTATCTCTTTCACTAGATTTCATTCAAGGCAGACTTAGATTCCTGTATGATCATGATGATCTGTTTAACGAAAACTAATTCACTGCATAAAAATCAAAAGCAAAATTAAATATACAGTTCTCTCTTTGGAACTTGTCATAGCCTTTTTACAGCATGGTGGGTTAGCAGTTCATTCCTAACCACAAAGGCCACTGGTACTAACTGCCTACTGAGTAAGTTCTATCTGTCCATCCCACCAACCCTTCAAATAAAAGATACAACAAGGGGCGCCTGGGTGGCTCAGTGGGTTAAGCCTCTGCCTTCGGCTCAGGTCATGATCCCAGGGTTCTGGGATCGAGCCCCGCTTCGGGCTCTCTGCTCGGCAGGGAGCCTGCTTCCTCCTCTCTCTCTGCCTGCTGCTCTGCCTACTTGTGATCTCTGTCTGTCAAATAAATAAAATCTTAAACAACAACAACAAAAAAGATACAACAAAAATTTTGGTTGTTATCTTCTTTTCTGTAGCTCCTTTGTCTCCTGTATTTTCAGATTCTGTTAATGTCATTGTTGTTCTAGTCACTCATGGTAGAAGTCTTAGAATGATTTTATTCTTTCTTTTGTTTTGGCATTCACAGCCAATATACTATCAAATTCACTTGATTTTACAATAATAATAATGAAATAGGAAATATTCTTGAGGACTTTCCATGAGCTAGGCTGCAAGCTAAATACTCGGTATTATTTTGTTCAATCCCCATCTTTATACAAATCCATACGTAGTGGCTATATTATCCTCATTGATAAAATGAAGATAAGAGCAAAGATCAGAGCAATTGAGTGACTTTTCCAAATCTACTCATCTGGTAAGGAGGGCAGCAAGTATATGAATTTATGCTCTTGCCAATATACTGTAGTCTACCTCCTTTCCATGTAGATGCACTTTCCTTGATCAGTATTTTATCACTTTTTTATGCCTTCTAAACTTTCATAAGGACTGTTGCCTGCAGATCTTTCTCCAGTACTTTCTTACGATCAGATCATGAATATCTTTCCACCACTTACTAGAAGCAACTCAAGATATATAGCCAAAGGGACAAAACCTTTCATACTCTGGATCTAGTTCACCTCTTCAGCCCTATCCTCCCCCATTTTCATCCATATAACCAGTCCTCTGGCCAATTTACAATGTTGGTTTTCCTTGAGAAGACCATGTCTGAGCAGAAGTCGGGAATTGTAGAGTGCTTGAGGAAAGGGTGAGTCATGCCTGCAGTGTGTGAGGGCTGAGCTGAAAAGGCAGTTGTGTCCAGAATACAGAGGTATTTGAGTCTCACCCAAATAAGTTTGACTTCTGGCCTAGAGTCAAATAAGTTTGACATTTGGTACAGGTGGGGGTGGATAGATGAAGTCTCTGTGTGTTGAGGGGCACTGTCACTATTTTTGAAATGCTTTGATGGTATTGTAGCTAAGAAAACAAGCTATCTTTTGTTTATTTTCGGTCTGCATCAGCCTGATGAAGGAAATTAGAAAGTACAGAAGATCAGTACGATTAGGTTGCTTCAAATAACTCAGTGGTTAATGTGGACTGTAAGATAATCTTGAACCAAAGCATTTGATTTTCTCAAGATTTTTTTTTTTTAAAGATTTTATTTATTTGTTTGACACAGAGAGAGAGAGATCACAAGTAGGCAGAGAGGCAGGTAGAGAGAGAGGAGGAAGCAGGCTCCCCACTGAGCAGAGAGCCGGATGTGGGGCTCGATCCCAGGACCCTGGGACCATGACCTGAGCTGAAGGCAGAGGCTTTAACCCACTGAGCCACCCAGGCGCCCCTGATTTTCTCAAGATTTTAAGAGGTATCAGGGTGAGGGAAATGTCAAAAGAACTTTAAACAAAGCTAATAATATAAAATTGTTTTCAAAAGATGAAAGTAATAAGTAGAAGTAGTTGTTTTGTTAAAATAAGATAGCCAACCAACCTATTTTGGGGTATTTAATATGACAGTAAATATAGCAGATATTCATTAATCGATGTGGAAATGCAACTTAAGAAATTCTTATCATTCAAAAATATTTTTGATCAATTTGATCACACCTTCACTCAACTTTCTTAGAACTATCCAAACATGAGGTGCCCATCTTTGCACATTTTGTGTAATTTCATATAGTATGTGATATAAAACAAAAATAACAAAATATATCTATTAATCATTAGGCAGCCTCACATTTTGTGTTCCAAACAATGACCTGTGCATATTTTTCTCTTAGGTCTTATAAAAATGGTTTACTAAAAAATTATAAACACAATGGTAGTTCTCATTAAAAGAACATTTCAAAGCACCAAGTAGTTTCCATTGGGTGATTCAAAAAATGACTTACATACATTATAGAACAACATTCCCTATATTGCATTCCTTGCATGTGAGAAAGAGGTTTGAAGCCCAGAAGTGCATGTATTTGGAAGACAGAATTCGATGGGCATGACATTTTCTAGCCAGATAAAAATACACATGCATATGTCTGCATGACTCATTCCCCAAAACTCAAAATTGCTGGAGAGTGGGTGTAGCTATGAATATTACTGCACAATGAAGTTTTCAAAGAAAAAAAAAATTTGGCTGTTTCCAATCTTCCTGGATAACTTTAGAATAATTGAAATTTCAATTAATAAAATGACCAAACTAAAAATGCATTAAAGGCATGTCAAGTACTAGAGAACAAAGGAGAGTGAATAATGCAAAACCAAAATGGTAACTGTTCTGTAAATGCACATATTTCGTCTGTCTGACTACATTTTAACAAAGTTAGGGCATGTCTCAGCCAGTAAATTTAAATAGATAATTGATTTTTTGATCAGTACTTCAATTCCATTGTTCACAACAAATTGTAAAATCTGAATTGTCCAGACAGTTTTTTCAGTTTCAACACATCTTTGTAAATTGACTTAATTATTAGGTGTGAATGATACAGGTTCCAGTAAATAGGAAAAATAATAAAGCCATCATTTTTTAGTGTTTCCTTATGCTGGGTACTGTGGTAAGTGACTTCATATGTATTAACTATTTTAAACCTAAAAGAAATACATATGAACTTTTTAATCTTATCCTCCTCTTCCTCTTCCTCCTCCTCGTTCTTCTTGTTCTTGTTCTTCTTGTTCTTCTTCTTGTTTCAGATAAAAAAAAAAATAGCATAGCATATTACACAAAGCTAGTAAATAACATAGTCAGTCTTCAGTCCCAGGTTTTTCTGAAGTCAGATTTCATCTCTAAACTAGTGCACTATTCAGCACGTCTCAGGAAGAATTATTTCGATTTAACAAAGGTTGTGTGGCTCCAAGTATTCAAAACCAGTGGCCCCAAGATGTGCTATTTTGGCATGCAAATTTTTCAAGATGAAAACAATCAAGGTCTGAAAGACTCAAGAAGAAACTTTGCAAATCCCCCTAACTGCCTAAAAGAATTTAGATAAGAGCCCCTGCTCCAGGACAGGAGCTATCATCCGAGATATCTAAAACATAACGTGAATAAAGAGTGGTAGAAAGGGAGGAACTTAGCCAAGTTTGTTTGTTAAAATTCTTCTCTATCTCTCAGTTTCTGTATGACCCAGCAGACATTTGTTTACTAAACATTTACTCTTTTTCTTCTTCCTATGAATTGTTTTCATTCTCTTTGAAATCCTAGACCCCTATCTCTTCTCCTTGGTTCAGGATGCCATATATATCTCATTTTGCCTGACTATCTTTGGAAGTTCACTTGTTTATACGGATTCCCTGTGCATATATAATGTAATTAAATTTGACTTTCTTCTGTTAATCTGTCTCATGTCAATTTGATTCTTAGATCAGCCAGAAGAATCTTTAAGGGTAGAGAAAAAATTTCCCCTCCTAATGGGGGTCACCGATGAAAATTAAAATACAGGTGAGAGGAATGGTATAAAAGCCTATCTGCAGGGGTTCAAACATGTATGTGAAGGTTAGTCTAGAAATTATCACATATTTATATAATCAAAGTTTAACAATGGCATATTCCCATTTTACATAAATTGTCCAAATAATTCACTCAACTCTAATGTAGCAAAACCAATATTATCATTTTATTTTTTACACAAAGGCTCATACAAACATAGTAATGTACAGAAGTTGTGTAGGAAGCTTGTTGTTGAAAAGTTTATAAATGGGCTAAATTTTATCCATAACAGAGCTGAGTGCACACATTTTTGTCTTTGTAAATTACTTCATAGAAATTTTTGAAAATTGGGTGGTTAATAAAGGTTAAGTCCAGCCATACCAATAGTGAATGGACCCATTTCATGAAGACATGGCTATGTGAGGGCGAGAAAATAAGATAAAGTATAGAAAACAACCGCCATGGTTCATATCCATGCATCTTAATAGTCAATATCAGTCACTGCAGCTTTTGCTGCCGTTATCGATTATGAAATTGGCAGCGTGAACCATAAATGCTTTGTTTGCTGTCCTGCCATCCATTACTGACTTAGGCATAAGTGAGCTTCAATCAGCAGATATTTGCTTTGTGCACGTTGAACAAATCAAAAAGCAAACAAGAAAATAGCATTCTACTTTTCTCTAATATTTTCTGTGCTCTTCTAACCTAGCCTCAAAGGCTTCATTCACAAATTCACAACTCTGTGTATTTTGCGACCTGTAAAATGGTTCACGTTGATCTCACCTCCTCTGATTTCATATAGCCCAATTTATCTAAATAATACATGTGGTCTTTATTATTAGTCAGATTTGAATTTCCCAAGTGTATCCCAATTGTTCTTCTTTTCTCAAAGAGTAAATATTCCCCAGATGGTAAATAAAAGCTCATTAGAGTCAGGATGTGTCATATTAATTCATTTACTCATGAGTGCGGTCATTATTTCATTCATTCAAAAAAGATTTCTTATCATGAAATCATTCAGCACTACCACAGCTTTTTCCTCTTTTAAATTAGAAAAAGTCTCTTAACCACCCTGAGCTTCAGTTTTCTCATGCCTCATATGTGGCCTATCAAAGTGAATTATGATTATAGCAAAAATTAAATGAGAAAATTTCTGGGAGAGGCCTACAACATGGCCTGGAAGGTTCTTAGCACATGGAGGTTTCTGGATTTCCTCGGGTAAGACCTTGGCAAATGCTGAACTGCTTGTTAACAGCTGGTTACTTCCATCAAAACAGTCAAATACATTTTTTTATTTAGATATAGTCATTAATTTCTCTAACTCCTTAATAAGAGTTTAGGGGTGTGTAGGTGACTCACTCAGTTCAGGTGTCTGGCTTCTGCTCGGGTCACGATCTCAGGGTCCTTGGATGGAGTCCCGCATCAGGCTTCCTGCTCAGTGGGGAGTCTGCCTCGTCCTTTCCCTCCGACCCTCCCCCTTGCTCGTGCTCTCTCTCTTAAATAAATAAATAAAATATTTTTAAAGATTAGAGCTTAAAAAATGAAAACAAATTTTGTTTACCTCCTATATTCAGGAAAACATATCAAATGTATTGTAGGAGGTAGTTTCGGAAAGGGAGAGAAGGAATCTGGGATGGAGGGAGCGTCAAAGAGGACAGGGACCTTGCACTGACCATCAAAGATGACTGTAGGCCTGGGCCTGGGCTGTAGGATTAAATTAACCTCTGCTCCTGAGAAACCGGGGAGGGAGCAGGAAAAGCAATAATCAGTAACAAAACCAAAAGTGCCTTCCTCTTGTTTACAGGCACCAAGAAAGATCAGTAAATTTTGCATATCTGTATGTGAATAAAGATAGTAAATACGTGTTTTATAGAGTTTATCTAGCTGCTTAGGTGTCTAGCTATCTAACTAGCCAGCTACCTATCTACCTACCTATCTACCTATCTAACTGTTCATGCTACTGCTGGGGATGAGTGACACATGGAATTCAAATGACTATCTTCTTTAATTTGCACAGCCCTGCGCCTCAGGCTTGAAAATTACTTTCCACCTTTCCCACAAATGGCATGTATGCAAACCCTTACCTCAGTCTCCTCTGAACAACTGTGTACATCAATTTTACTGAGGAAAAGAATGATGTCTTCTAAGCATGGACTTTAAACTACAGAGTGAGGGACGCCTGGGTGGCTCAGTTGGTTAAGCGGCTGCCTTCGGCTCAGGTCATGATCCCAGCGTCCTGGGATCGAGTCCCACCCACATCGGGCTCCTTGCTGGGCAGGGAGCCTGCTTCTCCCTCTGCCTCTGCCTGCCACTCTGTCTGCCTGTGCTCTCTCTCTCGCTCTCTGACAAATAAATAAATAAAATCTTAAAAAAAAAAAAAGATTTATAAACTACAGAGTGAAATGTACAGATTTCATCACAAAAGAGAATTTCTACATATATAAAATACTTAAAAAACCTACCATGACTTGAAGATGGGAAATATTTTCTTTTAAGGACTTAAGTCATAAGCTTCAGTGGAATTTATTTATTTATTTATTTATTTATTTAGAAAGATATTTATTTATTTATTTGACAGACAGAGATCACAAGTAGGCAGAGAAGCAGGCAGCGAAAGAGCAGAGCGGGGAAGCAGGCTCCCTGCTGAGCAGAGAGCCTGATATGGGGCTGGATCCCAGGACCCTGGGATCATGACTGAGCTGAAGGCAAAGGCTTTAACCCACTGAGCCACCCAGGTACCCCCTATAAGCCTTAGTGGAATTTAATTATTTATAATGGGGAAAGCAAGCTATCATGACAATCAGAGTGGTATGGGCACTGAGTTAAGATGATTTTGAACCAAAAAGATTGCATTTCATGTAAAATGTAATAATGATGCTATTTCATATCTTTATCAGATTTTTAAAGCCAAACATCCATGATCTACATTCTCCTATTGATAAAAATTACCTCACTTATCACCTTTATTTAAAAAAACTTCCCAGATTTCTACGCTACTTAAAATTATTTAAGATTTACCTTTCAGCAGAAAAAGAGTGTATATTACAGGGGCAGTAGTAGAATATTTCTGAGAAGAGTTTCCATTGTGGCTTTTTTTCTACGCTGCCCTTTTAACAGAAAATCTAGGAGACAAGACACTGAAAACACAGAGCCATGTTAATTGGTTCTCACATGTTAGTCAAAACGACATCTTAAATATCCTCTTTCAGAGTATAGAGAGGTCACTCACACTCCACAGAACGTACCTTGAATAATATCACTTTAAAATATTTTTTAAAATTTTGCAATTTGACATTATGCCAAAAAAATTTCGGGGATGAGTCAAATTTAAAACAATGTCTGGTTAAATACGTAAAGTCCACAGCATTGAGTCAAAATTACATACGTTTTAATCCTTAGGTTATTATCTTACTTTTATTGTCTTCTTTCTTTAAAAAGATGTTAACTGTGCCTTTGTATAATTTTAGTGATACACTAATACAGAGAATATATTCTTTTACAATGCATATAGGCCTTTGTTTAAGCATAAAATTTATATAGAAATTTTTGTACCACAAATATCATAAGAAGTCATGTTTTCCCTATAAAATTATGATTTATAATTACAGAATTCTGTTCTTAAGAAAAGGTGTCTATTTTTAGTATTTGACAGTAAGTTGTACGGGAAATTTTGCACTAGTGTGTCCATGGAGTAGTGCGTTTTAATGTAATTGCAATAAAAAGTGATTTGCTGAGATTGGAGCATTACCAAGAGAAGGTTGATGCTTATAGTAAGAAAACTAGCAAGGGGCCTTGACTTAATGGTCTAGGGACAATGTTCTTTCTCACATGCGTGAGTATACAGAGACATATGCCTGGGATTCATGCCTGAAGACTTCCACTCACCAGACCTAAAAGCCGGACCCTTGTCCAGATGATTCTTCTGTAGGTTGTCCTTTGACCACACTTTGAGAAACATTGCTTTAGAGTCTGACTCTCATCCTGACAGACTCAGAAATCTGGATAAGTTTTCAGTCCATCACGTATGGGTGTATCTGTCTGGAGTAGACTCAAGTGCACAGAAAGCAATGTATAGCAGACCCTTGAACAGCACAGTTTGAATTGTGCAGGTCCACTCATATGCAGACTTTTTTCAACACAGTCCAGTACTGTAAATCTATTTTTTTCTTCCTTATGATTTTCTTAATAACATACTCTTTTCTCTGTCATACTTTATTAAAAGAATATAGTATATAATACACATAACATGTAAAATATGTACTTACTGACTATATTATCAGTAAGGTTTCTGGGGAACAGTAGGCTATCAGCAGTTAAGTTTTTGGGGAGTCAAAAGTTATACACATATTTCGACTGCATAGAGAGTCAGCACCCTTAATCACCACATTGTTCAATTACATAACAAAATGCTGAAATATTAATTAAAATGAAAACTATAACTCGTGCAAAGCAGCACACTTAGGTCACTAAGAGAGGCAGTTATACTCAGAAAGCTGCCTACAAAATGCAGACTCAAAACATAATTTAAAGGATTCAAATAAAGTGACATCAAGGTATTAACTGATCGCACAAAAGAAATTATTGTTAATTATGCAGAATGGTTTGCTATCTTCATTTTTAAAAGAAACATGAATACATAGAAAGTTACAAAGAACACAATACTCCGTATACCCACCACTCAGAATTAACAAACACTAAAACTTTAACTTAGCTCCTTAAATGCATGAATCCCTTGATACTTAAATGTATGTAATTTGTATTACACATAGAATATATGCACATATTGTTCCCTAGCTTATAAAACATTATAGATGAGGTCCCTGTTAAAAACCGCTTGGCTCCTTCTTCTTTTATAGTATGTTGCAAGATGTTTTCTTGCATCATGCATAAGCTGTCAGGAATGATGTTCACTTACATGAAACTACTGAAAGTCTGTTACTGACCTGTATTTGTCAGCTGAGCTGCTACCTTCCATCTAAAATGTATCCAGGGGTATTGATAGGGGCTTCCTCAGGTTAGTAGCCAGAAGGATATTTTACATGTGTAGATACAAACAACTAATATACAAGGAAAATATTACATTAAAAATTACAACTTGCAACTCATTTTAGAGGCATAAACAGTAAGGATAAAGCAAAAAAAAATAGAAATTTCATGCTTCAAAAAGAAGCTTACACTGCAATCAGAAAGACAAGATTGATATCTAAGAGGATATAATTCTTAGATGAAGGCATGAAAATTTAAATACCCACTATGGCTCTAAAATAAAGCATAATAGCCTAAAAGGGAGATCATTAAGAAAGGCTTTTTGGGACAGGGGAATTTTGGCCTAAATCATAGCAGTCTGGCAATAACTAGTGAAGAAGAAAAGGAAGATGATCTTTGCTGGGAATGATTCCACAGAAGTGGACATGAGCAAGCCATGTGTAGACCATGTCACAAGAGCACCTAGATTATGGCTCTTGACAATTACTGAAATTTTAAAAATGGATGAGTTGATGGTCAGATTTTAACAACAGGCTTTTGCAAAATGGTCTTCACAGATTAGCTTTCCTTTAATAGTATTTTGAAAAACATCAGCATTCTGTTGGATATTAATGCTATCTCCCTTCCCCTTCAAAATAATAACATATTCTATTTGGGAACTGCTCTATACCCTCTATACCCTATACCCAGACTCTATACCCTCCTGGCAATTTACAGTGAGGATTAGCATACTGTAGTTTCCATGGGGTTGAGTAGGAAAGAAACATCTTTACATTTGTTCACTTTAGTACCTGAACTCTTTCATAAGAGTAACAATATCAGGATTTGGAAACACTGGCAAGAGATTAGTGGGAATGAGTACAGATTCTTGAACAATTTTGCAGCGTAGTGAATATCCTTCAGAGGCTGGGACCTGGTCAAAGTAATGTGTGAAGGTAGAAAGGGGAAAAGAGGATGGTGTCAGGAAGAAAGCCTCACTGTGGTGTGAGATACTGAGGGTGATACATGCATGGTGCAGAGGAAATTAGAAGAGGTGAAATCTGAGAGACAATGAGGCAAATGAAAGAACATATTGGTTGCTTGGATATAAAGGGATGAACACAAGGTAGGGACAAAAAAGCTATGAGTTAATAAAAGTTACTTACTAGTTTGTTTGTTTTTTTCTCTTCATTGTCTTTAAAAGGCAGAAAGGGCTTAAAGAAGTCAGTGGGGGGACACCTGGGTGGCTCAGTGGGTTAAAGCCTCTGCCTTCAGCTCAGGTCATGATCCCAGTGTCCTGGGATTGAGCCCCACATCGGGCTCTCTGCTCCTCAGAAAGCCTGCTTCCTCCTCTTTCTCTGCCTGCCTCTCTGCCTACTTGTGATCTGTCATATAAATAAATAAAATTCTAAAAAAAAGAAAAGGTCAGTGGGAGCAAAAATGAAGTTCTAAGAGTGAATGTCTAAATGCTATGCAGAATGAAAGTAGAATTAATGAATTCAAAGAAAATGGAATATTGTTAATGAGTAATTTAATCAAGAAAATGATCTATACAATTTAGGTCATCCATGAGATTCATATTTATATATCTGCACTATTCTATATATATAAATCCACCTTATCAATATTACATATTGATATATACGTAAAAAATTATATCAGGCTTTTTTTTTAATTGTAAGGTCTGGGAACTGAAAGGAGGTTTTAATACTGAGTTTAGAGGACATATGAACTGAGGAAAATATATCTCAAATACATATGGATAACATATACTAAAATTTATAATTCATGTATTACTGTTCATAGAAAAAATATAATGATTAATTTTTCTTAAAGTCTGTGATGCCACAAAATGAAAGAAAAATATCAGTTCCTTCTCTATCCACTGTCAATACTGGCTTCCTGTGGAATGACAAAGTAAGAAAAGTCAGGCAATAGTAATTTCAATCACCTCAAGATTGATTTATTTTTCAATTGCAAATTCAGTCTAGTGGAAGGTGTTATAATGGCAGCGTGAGATCCCCAAAGTAAAGCAGAACATGAGAAGCAGTAATTTAAACTGTTCTACATGTAAGGGTCTATCTTGACCTAGAGAATCACTATGGGCATTCAATTATTGGGCTCCTCTTTCGTTTATACTAATGCTATTTAACTTGCATCTTGTCTGTAGAGTGAAGGGTCCTTTATGTAATTTCTATCCATGCCTTCAATAGACAAAATATACAGAGAATTATCCTTCAGTTACAATAATGTGACATTGGACTATTGTCACTATGGCACCAAGGAATTGTGAAGCATTTATGTAGATGAAACTCTCAACGGTGGGTACAGCCTTTTACCACTTTCCAGAGTACTTCCACATTATTATCTCATTTGGTATTTAGCATTAACATTATGTTTAAAATGGTGAAAATTGATGGAGCGCTTTCTCACGACTCATACAGACTCTGTTGCTGTATGCTTTAAACCAGGATTTTTTCATGTTGGATCAGTAGCACCCAGGGTGTCTGCAAATTAACAAATAACTATTTTTTTTTAATTTTCCATTTCTTGTTAATAAAAAATATGAACTTATTTTGAATTATCTGAATGATCATCATAATTGAACATTAGTAAATTTCCATTCCTGCTTTGGAATTTGGATTTGTAATCACCTGCTATTTATCCAAGTGAAACCCTAAAATAATTACATTTAACATTAAATGAAATGCTTCTCAAACTGAAGTTCAAAGGCTGAGACATCTTCAGCTATATTCTTGGAATGTGGAATACTTGGGTCCGGGTTTCCATTTCAGGGAACAGAATCCACTGAAGCTAGTTTAAGCAAAAAACAATTTAGTACAGAGAATTATTAACTGGTTTGCAGAATCACAGCACTATGTAATTCATCTTTGTGGGTCCATTAGACACAATGTTTTGCATAAGGGACATAGTCAATGAATATTCACTGAAGAGATGAACAGATACTCTTTCTTCTCTCTTGTACACTCAAAGTTCATTTGTGCAAATGGCTAAATGCATGAAAAGACTTAACTATGACCATGAAGGAAAACTGGAAAGCAATACTGTTAGACATATTGTTGTGGACTTTTGTATTATTTACTGCAATTAGTCAATAAAGATAAAACATAATCCATAAAATTTTCATGAGGGAAGAGGAGTTCATCATTTACAATCAGGTCAACTGTATAGGCAGTGGGAGTGATGGGGTCCACCTTGCTTCACATCTCATTCACAGACTGGATAGTTTGGGATCAAGGCATTAAAGAACGCTAAGGCTTCTACAGCCTGGGTTGACATTCAGTTGGCAATCAGAGGGGTGAAAGTGTTTATGGCCCAGGCCTAGAAGTGGTGCACATAATATTTATTCCCTCACATTGATAGCATAGTCACATGGCTTCGGCTGACTACACTGGAAACAGGGAATATAGTAGAGCTGTTTATTTTATACACAGGAAGGATAGGAAATGAATTTTAATGGACATAGCTTACTTTGTGACAGTGTTGGAAGAGAAACAGTAACATCTGGTTTATAAAAATCATTATGGTAAATTGTACTGTGAATGCTGTTTTTGAGAGACATTCACAAATAGCATAGACAAAAACATCTTATCTGTCAAAATAATAATGATAAGAATTTAAATATCCTCCTGGGACCACCAAGTTAGGTTTTGATATTTCTTTGAGTGATAAATAACAGTTTGTGAGATTTATATTTTTCCACATAACAGACCAAGGTCATTTGCATTGCACTAAACATCCAAACATTTTCCAAGGAGAGCAGGTCACATTGCCACCTCTCCCCAAATGAGGTATTTTTTTCCTTTTGGACATGGAATGCACCCCTCCTCTACCAACTGTATTCCATGGGAGTGTCATTCAATTGACACTAATACTAAATTTTTATCCTTAAGTATGGACCCCTTAAAAAAGAAGGTTGATGTTGAATCTAAGCGGATGTATGTAAAACAAATAGATGAGAATTATGAGTTGAAAGAAATGTAAAGGCAGGGGACATATAGACATTTAGAGAAAGGGCAAGATTCTCTAGCTGCCCTACATCTATGGAGGTTGCTTCCTTGTACATACTTCTATTTTTCTGAATGCTTAAGTCCAGTAAACTATTTTTTGACACTAGCTGGTTTTATATATTTTGAAAGACGTTATATGAATACATATTATAGGAAAAAACAGAGGAATCAGAGACAACATTCCCAAGACTAGAACATGAAGAAGATGATCAGGTCTTCATCCTTAAGAATAATGGATTGTAAGAAGCTTCCTTTTCAGTTAAGACATGGAGTCTTATCTGTCCTCCTCTTAGCAGTAAAGAAGGTTCAGAAATCCCATAGGCAAAAGGTTAAGTTGCAAAAACTCAGTTTCATTTTGACTTCCAAGAATATCTAACTTTCTCCCTTGGGGATACGATTCTTATAAATTTGGCTATTATAATATTTTAAATTTATATTGATGATGCATTTTACCTTTATAATATTTCATTTTTACAACCTGATTACACAGATCTCTTTCCCTCATTTTCTTTGTTTCTTAAAAATGGTAACATTTCTTATTTCTCTTTTCACAAATCAGATATCTAATAAATGTATGCTGTTGGTGTTGGTTAGGTACATGTTCATACATTTTGTCCAGTCATCCTTATATGGTCAGAAAAATAAAGCATAATTAGTGGGCCTATAAACCATGATTTTTCAAAGAAATTCTCCTTAATTATTTTCACTAAATTTGCTTACAGTTGCATATTTTCCTTCAAATCATGTCAGATATAAGAACCACTGAATTTTTTCATCACTGGCACAGTTAAATTCAAAATTCAATTGTTGCAGATGACTAACACAAATTAGGGATTTTGCTGACTAGAGAGTCTTTTCCCAGAAGGGATTTGGCTTTCCACTGGGATTCTTCAAGATGTCAATGTGTATATAACATTACACATTAAAGTTATAATTAAGACATCTATTACTCATTCAGTATCTCTATATAGGTCCTTTGCTAATCATTGTCCAATGTTCTAGGATAGAGCAGTGACAGAAGACTGATAAGGAGTCTGCATTCATGGATTTTTAGTTCTCACAGACAATAAGAATATAAATAGACAAACAAAATAAAGCAGATAGTGTTATGTGCATGGAGAGGAAAAGAAACAGGAAAATGTGATCAAGACTGACTGTGATAGTGTAAAACATTACAGAGGAGTCAGGAGAGATCTCTCATGGGATGACATTTTGTGCTAAGATCTGAATGACAAAGCTGTCAGCCATGTGAAAATCTGGAGGAAGGGCTCTCCAGGGAGACACAAGTGTAGAGGCCACAGGGACAGAATGAGTTGGGTTTATTTGCAGAGAAAGGGAATGTGGCTAGAGCCCGGAAAGAACAGGAGAGGACTGGGACATGAGACTGGAAAGGAAGCCAGCCCTCTCTTTGGTAGTGATTCCCTCGTCTCTTGTGCTAGGCTGGAGGCCTCCACAGAGAAGGCAGTTTTTTGCACCTACTCATGTAAGAATATTCTTAGCAATTCTACATATGTTACTTTTATTTTTATTAAATTTTCCAATTTCCCCAAATATGGCCATAGTATCTATTCACTGTTGAAATTTTAGAGAATAGAAGAAAGTATTAAAAACTAAAAAAAAAAAAAAAAAAAAAGCTGAAATCCCAAACATTCAAGTAAGTACTATGACAATTTTGTTTTCATGCCTACTTTTCCTAAGTATTTAGGGCAGTGGGTCAGCAAAGTCTCTTTGTAAAGGCCTAAATAGTCAACATTTTTGGCTCTGTAGGTTGTATGACCTCTGTAGTGACTTCTCAACTCTTCTGCTAAATCTGAAATCAGTCAAAGACAAATGTAAATGAAGGTTCATGACTGTGTTTCCAATAAAATTGTATTTGTGGACACTGAAATTTGAATTTCAGATAATTTTCCTGTATCACCAAATATTATTCAACCACTTAATTATGTTAAGGACCATTCTTAGCTGGTTGGATGTATAAATGCCAGTAGCTAAGCCAGCTTTGACAAGGGCCATATTAAGCTAACCCTTGGTTTAGACACATAGGTATGTAGATAGAGCTATCTCTATAGACATATAAATGCTATTATAAACAACTAAAAAATGAGACCAACAGTATAGAGCTGTTTTAGAAAATGTTATCTCACTAATTTTCTCATTCAATGGCAAGTGAAAGGAATGCCTTTCCCACCTCTTTTGTAGTTACCCAGAACCAAAGGTTTAGTCAAGGTTACTGGATTGAGGCACTGAAGACTGGGGGTGAACTCTGAAACCTCAGGTTGATCTGTGTGGCAGGACCACCACAGGGAAGCTGACTGAGGCCCCAAGTCACCATTTGCCACAGAGCACCGCTGAACCCACAGCAGATGTTGCATGAATGAGTAATGAATCTTTATTACGTTTTAAATCTCTAAGTTGTTATTTTTTACTTTAGCAGAGCCTCATCAGAATCATACAATCTTCTTTATATCTGACTTCTAGCCTTTAGTAATGCATTCTGAAAGATCATCTTTGAAGGCACTGTCTTTACAGCAATATAACATTCTGTTATACACTATGAAATAGATAACCAGCCATCTAATGAGTTTTCAGACTGGAGTTATTCTCCAAATTTTTCCCAATATAAATTCAGTCACAGCAAAAAGACTTTAAGTACATATTCATAGAGATATCCTCCACTTTTTAAAGATTTATTCATTTATTTATTTATTTGATGGAGAGAGAGAAGGAATGGGGGGGTGGGGTGAAGGTTCAGGGGGAAAGAGAGGGAGAGAGAGTCCTAAGCAAACACCCTGCTGAGCGAGGAGTCTGATGAAGGCACAGAGCTCGATCTCAAGACCCTGAGATCATGACGTGAGCAGAAACCAAGAGTCAGATGCTTAACCGACTGTGCTACCCAGATGCCCTGAGCTACCCCCACTTTTTTAAAGTTTGCATCACACCACTTTGCTTTCATAAACGACCTGCATTATTGCCCGTTTTTGCTGACCCAAAGAAATCCGGAGAGGATTTTTCTTTTAGGATACAAGGTGAAAAGCAAGAATGTTCAACATTCATTTTGCAGCAAGCTGCCTCTCATGCACCCCAAATGCAAGAGGGGCCCTGCTAAGCTCCTTCCCTGGGAACTACACTCAGCATCTGAGCAGCAAGCTGCTGTAGCTTTGTGTCTGTGAGCATCTGTACTTTATCTCGATTTATTTTGTGCATCTGAGAGCAAGAAGTGTCCTAAGGTATCAGAAAAGCCTCAGAGAGATTATTTGTGGGGTCTCCCGAGTGCTCAAAATTTTTTCCATGTGAATAGATTCTTCAATCTCTGCCCTTTAGGTTTACAAAAGTTTTCATAAGCATGTTCTACTATCAGATAGCAGGAGAAACCTGTATTTTAATTTCATTTATTCATGAACTTGAGAAATGTAATCACAGAAATAAAGTAATGAATATTTTAAGGACCTTATATATATATATATATATATATATATATATATATATTCCCAAAGTATTCATCATATAGTTTGTGACATTTAAAACTCTTGTTGGCAATATAAGTTCTATAACCATTTTATTATCATTAGTCAATATTGTTTTTAAAATTTTGCTTGATCTAATAATGAAAATGGAATTTCTTCATACTAGTTTGCATTTCTTAACTAGTAAGGTTGAATTTTTTTCATATTTGTTATTGGTCTCTTGAATTTCTTTTCTCAGTTTGTAGGTCTATGACCTTGAGTCACATATTGATTCTCTCTGAACCTTGATTTCCTTTTCTATCAAACAGAGGCAATCAGAGGAACTATCTCATGAGAATAATTTGAGGCCTACATTAGACAATAAGTGTAAAGTATTTAGAGAGTATCAAAGTCCATACTTCAGAATATCACATAACTCTCTTTCCCTCCTTAGAGGTTACATTATCTACTATATTAAAAACGAACTAATTTTATCTTATTTGATTAATTATAATATGCGGCTTAAATTTTTCTTTTTTTTTTTAATTCCATGTATGTTTAATAAGAAGTAATTGTTAGGATCTGTTACTTAGTTTCCTCATTTATAAAGTAGAGATACATATAGTACTATTATCACTTATTATTACTATATGGAACACACCATAAAATTAACATTACAAAAGACAATGCACTTCTTTAAAAGACCTGTGGCTTATACCTTCTTTATACCACATTGTAAGTTTTTCATAGAGATCAAGTCAACAAATGCAAAATGCAAAAGTGGATTGTGGAAGAGGCACCTGGGAGGCTCAGCTGATTAGGCGTCTGACTCTTGATTTCAGCTCAGGTCACGATCTCAGGGTCATGAGATGAGACTCATGTCAGCTCCACACTCCACCCAGCATGGAATTTACTTGAGATTCTCTCCCTCTCCCTGTGCCCTTCCCATACTCACATGCACTTGCCCACTCTCCCTCTTTCTTTCTAAAATAAATCTTTTTTTTTTAAGTAGATTGTGGAAAATTTAAGATTTGGTTACAGTAATGTCAAGGAAAATTTGATGTGTGATTAGACATGGGAATGTATATATATTTCGTAAGGAAAAAGGAAGAATGAGGAATGTACAAACACCCTACTTTTTTATGCATACAACCAATTGAGAAGATTTTTATTGCTTGTCCATAAAGGTGATAGGAAAGGAAAGAATAACAGCAACAACAGACAGTCTATACAAAACATAACTAGAAACTTGAAAGAGCATAGGACTGTGGGATGTTTATTTGCATGCATAACTACTCCTCTCTAACAAAGTCAGTAAAAAGGGGGATGTGACAGAGTTGATAGGGTTAGTGTGTAAGAAGGAATTTAGCTTGTAAAAAATGAAAGAAGTTCCCTCTTCTTATAATGCCATAGGAAAAGCAGAAATTTCTCATAAGCTGAGAAATTTGGCAGAATTTGGAATTTGGAAAGAGGCCAGAAAGGAAGTTTCTTGGGCTAACAAAGGATATCACTAAAGCACATACTAATTATCAGGGCCCATTTATTTTTAGGTGAAGTTTCCCTTGGAAGGTCTGCTCTTTTCTAGATATATCTGCCAGTCAGAAGGGAAAAAAGAGAGCAATCCAGCCTCTGGGAGGTTCCCATTCTCACATATTCTAGCTTATATACATTCTCTTGTGTTGCTAGATTGTTTATCTGAATGTATTATTTTTAATATCACTCGATCTTTCATTAGTTCCTTTATTCAACAAGCATTGATTTAACACTATTCTATGGCAAATATTGGGCTACATATCTTTAGAATGTGTCTATGACTAATAATAATATTATAAAATTATATAATAATATAAATTATATACAATAACATATAATATAGTTATATATGATAATTGGTAAGAACTATTATTATAGAAAACTTTATAGCAAACTTTACAGAGTACTTACTATGAGTCGGGCTGGGAATTTTTGTAAGCATTTAATCATCAGAAACACAAAATGACAATACAAGTATAATAATACCCCTGATTTAAAGGTGAGTAAATGAAGCACAGAGAGGTGGGTAACTCTCCTAAGTCTGTAAGCCAGTAAAGGTCATAGCTAGCATGACTCTAGTCTTTGCCTCTAGCCATCATGTTGAAGATGCCTCTGAGATGAGTGTATGCTCTCAGAAAACTTACAGACTGGCACAGTGAACCAAATAGTTATAATAAAGCATGACAAAAGCTACACTGGGGTATATTTAAGGAGTTATGAGAACACATAGGAGAAATATCTAATCTAACCCAAGGAATGAGAACAGAAAAGACCCCATCTAAACTGAAGCCTGATGCATAAAGTGTAATGACTGGATGTTGGAATGAGAGGTCAAAATGTTACAGGAAGAGGAAACAGCATGAAGGCCCTAAGATGAGGGAGAATAAGATTTGAGAAATGACATAAAGTTCACTAGACCTGAAGGAGAGAGATGATGAGGATGAGCCGAAAGGTTTAAGATAACAAAGTCCGGATGCTAGAGCTGCACACCCTGTTCTGGGTCTGTCCAAAGAAGTAATGTCTGACTCACCTTCCAAAGCCCCACTTGTAATAAAAAGTGCATGAGTATCTGATGGGCCACAAACTTACCAGGCAGAACTGTTCCAAACAGACTTCATGGGAAACCTGCCTCTCTACCTCAGTTCTTTGCCTTTTCTTATAATCAATAGCAGACAATCTTTCCTTTGAAAAAAAGTCTGTAAAGGTTTTTGTAGGTAGCTTTAGAGCTAAAAGAATTAACCTATAATGGTAAACAGAGGATGAGTTACTAGAACAGGAAGAAATTCTAGGAGAATTGATTAAGAGAGTGAAAGTTGGATGGCCCTTTTAAGATGTCAGAAAGTGAGTGAAAAGTTAAAAGTGACATGAAGAATGATTTTTAAATGGGTTGAGTAAAGACAAGGCTTTCAAGAAGAAAGCCAATAGTCTATAAGACTGCAGAAATATTTGATGGAGAGAACAAGAATAGAACAGCAAAGGAGAGAAAATAAGTTAAAGCTAACATAGCAAAAATATAAATACAGGCGAGAGAATCTGTCTATACCATTAAGGTAGAAGGAAAACTTCAGACAAGAATAAAATATCAGAAAGAAAACATGGAATACCCAAAGAAGAGGAAATCAGGATTGATTTTTAACATATTAAAAATAGGCAATAAGATGGTGCAGAAAGAGAAATGAGAAATCAAGGAAATGTTTTTTAAGAAAGAAAATCATATTTTTCCCTAGAATTCTGATGGATTCTTGCCTCACACTGAGGTCTTTTATCCATTTTGAGTTTATCTTTGTGTGTGGTATAAGAGAATGGTTGAGTTTCGTTCTTCTACACAGAGCTGTCCAATTTTCCCAGCACCATTTATTGAAGAGACTGTCTTTTTTCCACTGTATATTTTTTCCTGCTTTGTCAAAGATTATTTGACCATAGAGTTGAGGGTCCATATCTGGGCTCTCTTCTCTGTTCCACTGGTCTATGTGTCTGTTTTTGTGCCAGTACCATGCTGTCTTGCTGATCACAGCTTTGTAGTAAAAGATTGAAATCAGGCAACATGATGCCCCCAGTTTTGTTTTTCTTTTTCAACATTTCCTTAGCAATTCAGGGTCTCTTCTGGTTCCATACAAATTTTAAGATTGTTTCAGCTCTTTGAAAAATGTTGGTGGAATTTTTATCAGAAAGGGGAACCCTCTTACACTGTTGGTGGGAATGAAAGTTGGTGCAGCCACTTTGGAAAACAGTGTGGAGATTCCTTAAGAAATTAAAAATAGAGCTTCCCTATGACCCTGCAATTGCACTACTGGGTATTTACCCCAAAGATACAGATGTAGTGAAAAGAAGGGCCATCTCCACTCCAATGTTCATAGCAGCAATAGCCATAGTTGTCAAACTGTGGAAAGAACCAAGATGCCCTTCAGTGGACGAATGGATAAGGAAGATGTGGTCCATATATACTATGGAGTATTAAGCCTCCATCAGAAAGGATGATACCCAACTTTTGTATCAACATAGATGGGACTGGAAGAGATTATGCTGAGTGAAATAAGTCAAGCAGAGAGAGTCAATTATCATGGTTTTGCTTATTTGTGGAGCATAAGGAATAACATGGAGGACGTGCAGAGATGGAGAGGAGAAGGGAGTTGTTGGAAATTGGAGAGGGAGACAAACCTTGAGAGACTGAGGACTCTGAAAAACAATCTGAGGGTTTTGGAGGTGGGGGTTGGGAGGTTGGGTGAGCCTGGTGGTGGGTATTATGGAGGGCACGTATTGCATGGAGCATTGGGTATGGTACATAAACAATGAATTCTGGAACCCTGAAAAGAAATTTAAAAAATAAATAAAAATTTTTAAAAAAGAAAGAAAATGGTACATCACATAAAACAGAAGTAATATGTGCCAACGCCAAAGACTTAATCAAGAAGTTAAAATTTATTCTACATCAAATGTATCAACTCAAAAATTGCACAGACTGATTAAGGTAGAATTTGATGTTTCTCTTGGATTTGATATTTGATGGTTCTCTGCTGAGTCTTTCAGCTCTTTAAACAAAAGGAATTCTAAAAAGCCTTTGGATTAAAGGTGTATGAATAAAAGGTCAAAAGGTCAGCCCAAGGAAAACTATCAATAATAATAACAAAGGAGAGAAGAAAAGCATTAGAACACAGAGACCAGGAACATAACTGAATACTGATCCCAAGACTTACATAGACATCTCACTGCAAAGGTTGGCAAGCTTAGCAGAAAGCATGACACAGAGGGCAAATGATATGTCAAGGATTCAAAAATAGCTGATTGTGAATTTCAGAGGAGATCTGAAACGGGCCAAAATAGAGTGGTGGGGAAATTATTAATTAGTTTATTCAAAAATATGGCTTTGATGATTAACTATAATAATTCTTTCTTTAAATCTGGATCCAAAATAGTGTTTGCCAGATAAGTTCCTAAAATAAGCAAGGATGTTATATATCAAAGTGACCCACATTCTAACGCTCAATGGGTGGGGGAAGAAATAAATTAATGTGACAAGGAGGTGAGACAAGTCTACCCACACAGTCCTCTATTTTTGTGTGTGCTCTGCAGACCCTTTCAAAAGAAAATAAAAAACAAATCGGAGAGAAGACAAATGGAAATGATTAAAAAAGGAGATGCTATCGGAGGTTAGTTATTAAGCCTGTGTGCCTTATGCAGATAACATCATTTGATAATAGTGGACAAACCAAAGATGAGAATATTTAAAATCTATAAAGGGTACTCCAGGAAAGCTGTAGCAAGAGGCACAGTGCTATCAAATGAGACGGAAAGAGATAATATTGAAGACCTCAAAGTGCAGGCCAGGCCACGGGCAATGCTTGACTTGCTTTGGAGAAGAAGAAGACACAGAATGGCATTTGTGCTATGAAAATAAGAGAACAGAAGATGAAAATAAACAGAGGGGATTTGAACATTATTGGGAACCAGGATACATATAATTAAACATTGCCAAGTGCCAATTCATTTGCACATAACAGCTCCCACCACTGCCCACAGCTCCTTCATTAAGGAGTCATTTGAAAGTCCTCAAGGCACAACAGGGGCAAGAACACTTAATGGGAAGGTTCATATTTCTCATGAGAGGATGATCAATGTCAAGGCATTTCATCAGTCAGTGTTTTTGTCTTTCAAATAAATGAAGGGAGAAGGTGGCAAACACTGGGCCAGGAGATGGTGCACAGCAGGGCGGAAAAGCACCCACTTTGGCAGGTCCAGAGCCCCTCTGAAACCAGGTTCTACCATCTCAGCTGCAGGGCTGAGCCACTGACCATCCCACTGGAGTTTCCATTTTCTTATGTCTGCATCCTAGTGACGGTGAGAATTAGATGGGGTGATAGATGCAAAGTGATCAAATACATCTGTAGAAGTTAGCGGAGGTAGAAGGTAGAATTTTAAAATATAAAGACTCAGAAAGGGGGGATGGGAAGACAACCTTGAAATAATACAACAAAATTGAAGAATTGAAACTTAAAAGGTTTAGACATATTTCTAGGTAGCTACTAGAAATCACTGTGATATGGAGTGTTTCACAAAAAACAAACAAACAAACAAACAAACAAAAAACCCAAAACACAGAAAGCACCTCCCAAGCATGAGAAATGTGAGGAGAAAACAAACCACAGCCAGCTTCTGGAGACACTCTTCTATAGGCTGGGGGTTGGGGGATGGGGGATGGGCGATGGAGGTTGGGGGATGGGGGATGGAGGTTGGGGGATTACTCAACTTCAGTCACAGCGTTGGGGCATCATTCAAAGAAAATATGGGAAATGCTCTTCAGGGGATGGCAGAAAGGGTAAAGTATTACTCATACATTCATTCCCTCACAGATTTGACAATTATTTACTGTGCTAGGCATAGTGAAATAGTTAAAAGAACTGACAGGGAAAATAAATTACATAGAAAAAGAGATGAAGAGCACCACACACATTTGTTTTTATTAATTATATTATGACATGCCAGATGGTGATTATAGGAAGGTAAGAATCTATATCCAGATATTTAGGGGACCCCTGGCTGGTTCAGTTGGTAGAACATGTGACTCTTGATCTCAGGGTCTTTCAGTTCAAGGCCTGCACTGGGAGTAAAGTTTATTTCTAAAAAAGAAAAGTGTTCGTGCCTTTATTTAAAAAAAAAAAAAAAAGGAAGAAGAAATTTAGGGCACTACATATATGACACAGCCTCATTTGAAATTCCTGGTCTGATTTTCATAAATTTGAGAGAAGGCTTTAGTTGGTCTGACTAAACCTGCCATTCACACTTGGGGAATAGGAGGGAGGCATGATTCGCAGAGGTTTTTTGACTTGCCTTTGAGCTGCTTGGAGAATCCACAGTTCATAGCCTTGATGGAAAAGGAAGGGCAGAGATGCATGATTTTAACAATGGATAACATTCCTTCTGAACAATGTCTAAGAGGCCAGCTCATTATGAATGATGCATAAATAAACTTTAAGCTATTTACTTTATCTTTGATGTAAAAGATCTTTGAAAGGTGTAAATCATGAAAATTATATGACACTATTATTTGCTACTGGTCTAAGAGCTACATGACTCTTTCATACTTATCTGTACCTACAGAGCTAGCACCCAGCACAGTGCCCTGCACAGAAATGTCATTTCATACTGTGGAACTTAATTAAGTACCTGTTTGTCTTTCAGCGACCCTGTTTACTTAAACCTTTACCATACACTTTGTAAATGTATTTCACAGATACACTTAGACTAATAAATTAAATCCCAGAGTGTTCATATTAATATTCATATTAATAATATGCTAATGTTCATATTAATAATGTTCATATTAATATTCATATTAATAGCTAACAAGAGGAGGCTAAAGTAATGTTGTCTCCAGTCTCTAATAGAAACAGTAAGAAATATCTCTCAAAATTAAAAAAAAAAATTAGACAAAATAGTGACTTGTCAGCCAGGCAGCATAGTTGAGTTAATCCAGTAAGAACCTCTTTAAGGATTTCTTCCCACCGCAGCAAAATTAAACAAGAAAAAATAAAACAAGTATTACTGTATTTAGGAAATACTTATAATGTCAAAATGACATACGGTTTCTATAGTTATAACGTTGCTATCACTCAGCAAGTGGCTGAATAAATTAGAAATAGAGCACAATATTATTCATTTTTTAAAAATAACGCAACACAAAAGGTTGCCAAGATACTGAGCTTTTATCATCTCTAACGCTTGTTCTCCTGGTTACTTTTGTTCTGTCTACCCTAAGTGACAATGTTTGTTGCTATAGTTAAATCCAATTTTCATTTTTAGTGCTGTTGCATGCTGCTTAGATGCACGAAAGGATAACAACACTGTGTCTTCCGGCAAAATTCCTCTATCAGGGTGCAACTTAAGCTTATTTCTGAGTAATTTTTAAAAGTCTAAATGGCATCAAGAATGCTTAGTTTGTGCCCAGGTTTTTTCAGGCAAAAATATTTTCTCATTTTTCTGGTAATTGTGTTATGGGTAGAGACTTCTCCTTTTCACCCTTATGTATTATTTCTATATGATATGTTGTATGCAGTACTGGCTACACATTGAAATTTTGCCTGGTAAGTGTTAATAGTTAATGGACCTCATCTTCATAAAGATTTTGTCTTTGATCATGGGTTTAACAACCTTAAATAAATTCAGTTTATATATTCAAAGAATCTGTAGCTTAAAGGATGGACCCAGACAACTGAATTGCAATGGTTATTGCTGGGAAGTGGAATCTGTAGGGAAGAAGGGAAAATTTTTATTATATATGTATATACACATATACATATATACTTAAATAAATATATAGTGACATAAATATATATAGTGACGTAAATATATCTATCTATCTACATGTGTAACTCAGTGATATAAAAATATATATATACCTATAAATAGCTATACATATAATTCAGATCAAAAGTGTTTTTCTATACTTTTAAAACTCTCTCTACTAAATGGCTTTTGTGTTTCAGAAAAATAGTAATACATGTTGAAAAAAATATAGTTTGAAAACTGGCATAATCAGGGTCTAAGGTGCTCAGGAGACAAATCCCTCAGTATTGAAGAAGGAGGTGCAAGTCTTAGAAATCGGAATTAGCAAATGGCATATGGGTAAAGAAGAAAGAAAAGCAGTAAGTAATGATAAATCAACTTTTTGCTGATATATTACTCTCTTTAATTCCCTTCTCCATGCCTTTCTGTATTCCACCCTACCATTAGAAAATATTCATGCTTCATCATTACTGTCCATTATCTCTTTCAAGCCTCAGTTCTCAAGACACATGTCCATCACTGTTTCATTAGATTACTAGAAATGCCTTTCTTGGGAAGTCTATCCTGAATAATTCCATCCTATTTTAAAAACCTGTACTTAGTTTTAAAAAGTCAACTACAGAGATTCAAGGTTAGAGAAAATCCAGATTCATATCAGTATTTGTGTGCCAAGGTGTGATGCAAATGCCAACATTTAATGCATCTGTGAAATACATCACAGGTCAAGTTCATAGAACTGTAGGGCTTAGACCAAGAAAGATAACGGTGTCAGTGTGTCCTCAGATGGTATGCATACCTTTGAATTATTATGACTGCCTCAGTGACATATTCAAACTTATTCATAAAGACGGACCAAAATGGTTATCATCTGGAACTCTGAAGAAAATGGACATATTTAACTTGAAATAAAGAACATTTGATATATGTGATCTCTTTCTTCATGTATTTGAAAGATTTCATGTGAAAGAAGGAATAGAAATGTTATTCGTGTTTCCAAGCGGAAAGTGCTAGGATGAGTAGGGAGGAGCCAAAATAGGTTCTCAACTCAACATGAGAACTTTCTAATAACTAATGTTAAAGAAAAATTATCCTGACACTTATTAAAAATGGTAAGGAAGAACTTCATCAAGATTATTGCAAAGGGGGTATTGAATAGGGGAGAGCAATTAGGTTCAACTCCAAATACAACAAAGGCAGTTGGGGATTTATAGCCAAGAAGCAGAGTGAGGGGGGGTCAGTGGATGGAAATTTACTAAATGGAGACATCAAGAAGAAGAGGATTCTTACTAAATTTACTTAATAGGATTCTTATGGAAGACAGAGAGAGGGATTAGATATAAAGGGTGGGGATGAGGAATCTGATCAGCCCTCAAGGGTGATCTATCCATCAAGGGTGGGGATTCTTGACAAACTGACTTCTCAGAATTCTTGTTAAAACTGGGCTTTGCACAGATGGGCACAGACACCTAGTTGAGAAGAGGGCTCAAAGGAGCTTAACTAAAGTTTAGTCAAAGAGAGAGTCTTTGCCAATAATGGTTATACTAATGATAGTAATAATATTATCTTTTTAAACAAATGATGACATTGAAGCATACAGATGTTAAACTTCCCAAGGTCACTTAGCTAATGAGCTGGGATTCAAACTCAGAATGCAATAACCCCAGAGCTCCAACAGTCAACCATGAACTCTTCCACCTGTATCTTAGAAGAATCTGCTTTATAAGATGAAAAGCTTCTTCTCAGGTTAGTCTTCAGCTATAGGTTATTTAATCAATGATACTAAAGAAGAATTCCTTAATCGGACAGGAGGAAAAGTGATTGCTGAGGTACATTCTAACTTTAAGTGCCCATGGTTTTATGACTGTGATGATTGCTTTCATTTTTAATCTGGGCAAGGAGGTATCTCAAAATAATCTAACTTTTTTCTACATCCTTTCCAACACTTGTGTTTTTTTGGTCTCTCTTTTTTTAATCATAGCCATTCTAATAAATGTAAGATGATATCTTGTTGTGGGGAACATGATGACTATAGTTAATAATTTTTGTAACTATAGTTAACAATATATTGCACATTTGAAAGTTACTAAGAGAATAGATTTTAAGAGTTCCCATCACAAGAAAAAATGTGTAACTATATGTGGTGATGGATGTTAACTTGTCTTATTGTGATGATCACTTCACAATATGTTGTACATCTGAAACTAATCAAGTGTTATATCTCAGTTATTTCTATCTCAATAAAATAATCAATGCATATATACAAGCCTACAAAATCTAACATAACACCCTCGTTTTATTTTTTTAATGTTTGTTTCTTGTGAAATGTGATTTAATCAGTAATTTTTCAGAGAAATGAAAAGATTGTTTTCTTATTGAACTGTATCTGACACACAATGTTACATTAGTTTCAGGTGTACAACATAGATTTGACAACTCTATACATTGTTTTCCACTCACCATAAGTGTAGTCACCATCTGTCTCCATACAACATATTACTACACTATTGATTATATTCCCTATGCTATACCTTTCATCCCTGACTTATTCATTCTGTACTTGTAAGCCTGGACCTCCCACTCCCCTTCACCCATTTTGCCTATCCTTCCATTTCTCTTCCCTTTGACAATCATCAACTTGTTCTCTGTATTTATGGGTCTGTTTCTGCCATTTTTTAATACTCTCATTTTAGAAGTAATAAAACTGAAACTAAGAAACATAAGATGAACTGTCCATGATCACATAGTAGGTTTGTGACAAAACAGATAATAGGTAATATCCACTGACTCATGGGCCCGAGATTGTGCTTGTCTATTATTTTTGTAATGATCAAATCCATACCCATACATTTTTTTGACTAATTTTCCTTTAACAGTATTTTTTTTTTTCATTCTTACAGAAGTGCAGGAAAGTGCAGCATTGCCCAACACAACCAATACAAAGGATTCTTGGCTTTCAAGATCCTCAGAAGTCTGGTCTTTAACTCTCCTTGGGGTGGATGGATTTTATTCAATGTTAGGAAAAAGAGTAAGCTGAAGGATTTTTCCATTAAAGTATTATTAACCCCTTAAGTGGTCCAAGATATCTGCAATTTAAAAGATGATCTACTACTCCAAACGAGGCTAGAAGAGGAGTTTCAGTGGGGATGACTTTGCTATTTAAGTAAAAGGACCTCTTTTTGGGATAGAAATATCTATGACCTTGCAGAAGAAATGAAATGGCTCATCTTCCTGCATACTTCCAAGTTATTGATCCAGAAGCCTAAGAACCACATGTACCACATTTTTAAAAATTACAGCTGACTGGGACGCCTGGGTGGCTCAGTTGGTTGGACGACTGCCTTCGGCTCAGGTCATGATCCCGGAGTCCTGGGATTGAGTCCTGGGATTGATCGGGCTCCCAGCTCCGCGGGGAGTCTGCTTCTTCCTCTGACTTTCTCCTCGCTCATGCTCTCTCTCACTGCCTCTCTCTCAAATAAATAAATTAAATCTTTAAGAAAAAAAATTACAGCTGACTCTAGACATGCTGAGATAATTCCAGGCTTCATTAGCTCTTCTCAAATCTAGCTGTACTTAGATTATTTTATTCTCCCAAGGGTTATACCATGCACGTATGGAGAGGTTTTGGTTCCAATCAACTGTGTCAATAGGAAATTACTGGAGTTTCCTCTAGCATCTCGCCTACCATCTCCTGGAGTCTGGACAACTGGACAATCAGCATAGCAGAGCTCTGCACAAGATACTATTACATAACATCTGCTAATGGCTATTCAGTTTCATGGACCACTAATCAGGAAACCTGAAAATCTAGGTTCAATTCCACAGACAAACTCTTCAGGCCTTCTTTTCTAAAGTGAAGTATGGTAGTTTATGAAGCTAAATTATTTAGGTAATCTTGGGGAAAAGAAACAACTAAGAACAATGGCAATGAATTTCATTTTTCTTTATTTTGTACTTAATAAATAATGTATTATGTTTTGACGAAAATCCAAACATTTGCTGGTAATTTCACAGTGCTGGATTAAAGTAAACAAAAATAATTTGCAAAGTGCCTATTGGAAGGATGGGAGCTAAAATGTTATTTTTAATTATAGCTTAAATTATTCCTAATAACTTAAGCAAGAACAGGAATAATACTGAAGAAAAGCTTTTACAACATTGTGACAAAAGATTACAAGTTGGGCTTTGTTAAAATATGTGACTCATAGGAACATGGGATAAATTATGCCTTTCTAGCCCTAGTGATGCTCAATTTCAAAACTAAAAGATGCTTTATATTTTGGATGGGATGATGAAAGGGCTGCATAGGAGCTTTGTTATCGCCTCAGGGAACCGGTTCTCAAAAGTAATAGGGAAATAAGTCTGAAGCATTCCCTATGAGCAAACTATTAGTGTTTCTGGATTCAGTACAGAGAGTGGAGTTTGTGCAGAGAGTGGAGAAATCAGGAAGTCAGTCCAGAGTAGAGGCATGTCTCTTGGACATTTAGATTTCTCTGTTTCTTTCTTTTTTTTTTTTTTTTAATATTTTACTTATTTGACAGAGAGAGCAAGAGAGCATAAGCAGGGGGAGCAGCAGAAGAAGAGAGAGAAGCAGGCTCGCTGTCCAGCAGGAAGCCTGATGCAGGGCTGGATCCCAGGACCCTGGGATCATGACCTGGGCCGAAGGCAGACACTTAACCATCTGAGCCACCCAGGTGCCCCGATTTCTCTGAGTCTCATGTTATGATTTCTTCAGGAATAATTAGAGAAACTGAGAGGACTTTATCAAATACTAAGTGTGTATAGATGCTATTATTGTCAAAAGAATGGGTGCTTAGTAGAAAATCAGTTAGCAAAGTGGGAAGAACACCAAGTTTGGAGTGAAATGATTGTCTAGCTTTGAGCTCCAGCTCTGTCATGTTCTATCAGAGTGACTTTGACAAAATTAACTTCTTCCCCCTCTCCTCTTTAGTTTAGCTCACATGTAGAAAAAGAAAAAAAAGTCAATAGTACCTTTTACATAGTTTGCTGTAAGAATCAAATGAGATACTACAGATGAATCATAAATGGTGAAGAGTCATGCTTAATCACTTACTGGATTTTTAAAAAGTATTTATTTTACTGTGAAATGTTCCAGTATTTGAAATGGTAGGAACTAGAAGGGATATAAGTATCTAATGACATTTTGTTTAAAATGCTGCTAGCCCACTCATTTTGCTTGAAATGGTCACACCTACTTTTCTTTGTTTCAAATTCAGCACTTATCACACTTACCATTTCCATTCTAAATGTAGTGGCTTAGGACACTGATTCTGAATCCAAACTCATGAGTTTGACTCTCATTTCTGACACTTACTAGTGACCTATGTTAATATTATGTTAATTAATCTTATTTTTTACTTCCTTATATTTCTTCCCTATAAATGGGGATAATAATAACACTACTTACCCCACTACTTACTTAATTTGTAGGATTTATTAGGAGGATTAAAAGACATATCTGTCACATTCTCAGTACAACACTTCACACATAGTAAGGAACCAACCATGTTGGCTATTTTTATTATTTTCACACCAGCTCACTGAGGCAAATAAAGTAGAAACACTTACCCCACCTAAAGGCAACTTAATCCTCCCACCTGTGTCCTCCAGCCCATCCGTTTCTCGTTCTTCAAAGACCCTGCTTCTTCTTATTCCTTTCCCTTTTTTACCTTTCTGAGAACCTTTGATGTTCAATGTTTCTTGTATGCTGTCTTTAAACTTCATAAATTTTAATTCTCCATCACTAAACAACTCTTTGGATAGACCATGAGAATTGATGTATCTAATGAATTTTCTCTATCCTCTTTTTTCTTGCTTTTCATGCCTCAGATAATCCTAAATAAACTATCTTTGGGGGGGGGAGTTAATTCTGTGATAATACTTATGTGTAGTATAAATGCATATCCAACTTCTTGATTCTATAACTTCTCTGTCTCCCTCAAACCCCATAACAATAACTTCTTTCTTAATCTTCTTTATTTTTGCTCTGTGTTATTTGAGAAGACTCCTTCATTTTCTTGGCTTCAATGATAATCTCTATGAAAATGACTCAAAAATTTCTATTACGTGACCTGATCTCTGATCCAACATTTTACTGAATGGTTCATCTCAAAAATAAAAAATAAAATATTTACTCTAAACACCAAGTTTTCACTCAAAATTAGCCCTTTCTTCTAATATACCTATCTCTGTTCATGGTGTTTTCATTGTCCCAGTTCCTTAGATTTGAAACTATAAAGTTACCTTTGACTCATTCCTCCTCTTTATTCACTATATTCTATAAATATAGAGAACTCCATAGTTTTTCTTATAAAGAATTATTTTGTTTTTCACCTTCTTCCTAGCTCCACTGTTATGGACCACATTTCAACCATAATCAAATGACAATTACAGCCCTTTCTTTATCTCTTCTAGAATTTCTGTTGGTTTCTCACCCAATTTTTCTGATTATAATTAACAGCCAAATTAACTATCATTACATGGGTTTTCATATTATGAGTCCCTGACTGAAAGCCTAAATGTCCATCAGTGTTAATATATCAAATCTAAACTCCAGTGCCTAGTTTTCAGATTTCCCATTACCTAAAAAAGACCTACATACAAATGTTCATATCTCATTGCTTTGTAACACTCCTGTTCTATTCAGGTTTACCTCTTTAATGTTCCTCAAAAACATTTTGCAGCATCCTTTACTCATATCTGCTACTGTTTCATGAAGAGATGTCTCTCCTACCACCAGTACAAATTCTACCACTCTATATGTCAGCTTTGTGTAAGATATACGAGGGCAACAAACAATTCCTAGTTCTTAGTGGTTTACAACAAATCTCACTCATGCTGTGCTAATCTCAATTGCTCTGTGATTCTCTACGTAATCTCTATGCTAGTTTCAAACTGAGAGAGCTGTCTCACCTGCAGCAATGACATTCTTCTAGTGCAGGGCGCAAAAAACAAAATGGTGGGGGTTGCTAAAGCTTTTGTTCAAATTGTAGCATTTGATATCTGCTCACATTTCTCCAGACAAAGCAGGTCATGTGGTGAAGCTTGATGTCAGTAGGATGGTCAGTAAACTGGTCTACAACTGAAGGGTTTTGATGTGTGCATATTACAACACAAAAAGGATGGCTTTTCACATAAACAGGCACAGAAAACCCTATGGCGAAGCCTGATGTCACAGAATTAGGATGTACTTCCATAAAGTGGAGCAGTTAATACTTTGAAAATGTATAAAGTCTACTACAGTTTACTCTCTTTGTCACAAATATTTGTTTTCCTTTCTTTTGCCCACAAAATATACTCATGCCCTCCTCAAGAAAGAAAACTCAACACATAAGATCAGCACTCTAAATATTCTGTATCTATATCAGGTCAGGCCATGGTTGCTCTTGATTTATATATCTATGAACTAAAAAGACAAATTATATGCCCACCACATACCCCATGGTAGTACAGGGATATAAAAATACTGGGAAATATTTACATTTGGAAAGGAAAAAATATGCAGCATGTGGCAAGGATAGGCCAATAGTAATGTCAACAGTTGCTAGAGGGAAGTTATGAGGCATGCTACCCTTGACAGGAAGTGAGTTCTGAATCAGACCTGGGTCTACTCCTTCAGACCAGCTCTGTTCCCTGTCTTCTCCAGGGCCCACTGGTATACTGTTCCCTGTCTTCTCCAGGGCCCACTGACTTATTCATTTATGAATTCATGGAGTACTAGTAATAAGTGTCATCACATTTTGTATGTTTATTTTAAACATTCTCATCTTATTTCATGTATATTAATATTATCTCTCTAAACAATTTTTAACTCCTTAATTTAGTGGTACTGAATCTTAAAAGTGCTGCGAATGCATAATAGTGCATGTAATAGCATGTAGGGCAAACTACTAAAAGTACAGTAAGAAGACACGACCATTTGATTCAAGCTGACTCTTCCGAAGGATAAGCTGGTCCACCAAAAAGAATTTCAAAAGTCACACCTTTATAAGAATTATGTATGTAACAAAGGGTGCAAAGGTGTATGTAATAGGCTGATAGTCACTTTTCTTAAGTGCAGATATGGCCATTTAACTGTGAGTCTCTTGGTTTCATGCATCTTTTATAGGCCTGTGTTTTGTGTATGTTTTTATTATGGAGATGTTATTGGTACAAGGAAGTCCTAGCAGCACTCAGTAAAACACTAGCAGTCAGTTGTCCTAGCACCGGCTGGCCCTCGCCTTATAATGTGACTTTGAGAACCAATAACTTTATCCAGGGCTCCATTTTAGATTAAGGAAATTATACTCTACCCTTCACTGTCCCCAAGTTGTCATGAGACTACTAAGGGTACGTAATCGACTGAGTCCTTTCCTGTTTGAGTAAAGAAAATTTCATTGTGATTATTAAAGTCAGGCCTAGATAAAGCTGTAAAGTAAGCAAGTGTGCCTTTAGGTTCTCTGGTCTCTATATGTTCTTACATGAAGGTAGGAAAGAGAGAATACTTCACAAGTAATTACGTTTGGTTGTGTTAGTAAGGAGATGATTTTGGACAATGAGCCATTCATGATCTCCTCTGGAATACCATCAAAAATACTTCTTGCCACTTAAACAGCATAGAAAACTGTCTCCCCAACACAATCCTGTGAGAAAGATGTTAATAACTGTTTCTTGTTTAGTTTTCATTTGGGGTTTTATTTTTAGAGGGAAGGGGGGCAGAAGGAGAAGGAGAGAGAGAATCTTAAGCACGGAGACTGATGCGGGGCTACGTTTCACAATTGTGAGATCATGACCTGAGCCAAAATCAGGAGTCTGATGCTTAACCAGTGCCCCAGGAGTTGTTGATCGTACAAAGACTCTACTATACAATAGAATTTAGAGCAAACTGCACTGCAAGGCAGATGGATTGTGAATCTGAATCTTTTCTTCTAATTGGAGTCTTCATAAAGTTCATATTTCTCACAGCTGTGTTATCTCTTAATGAGATCCCTTAGTTTTATTCTGCCCTCTACTATAGAACATATATATAATATCTACCATATTCTGGGTATTACCATATTTTGAGATGGTGTGGAGATTTTCGAGTTTAGCATCTTATGTGAGCAAGGCATATAAGAAATGAAAAAGTTATCAAGTTGGTCTACAACTGAAGAGTTTTGATGTGTGCATATTATGCATGGGCAAAACACAAATGGACCAGATATTATGAGATGCCGAGAAGCCTGGGAAGATTGTAAACTCGAAATCAGTGGCTAGTACTTCCTATCCTGAAGTGTTAACAAAAAAATTAACACTTTCCAAGAGTTCCACATTAAAAGTCAGCCTTTTGGTTAAGGATGCTAGCTGTTTCTTACAAGATGATGCTAATAACAGCTCACATTTGTTGAAGGTTTACTATACATCAGGCACAATTCTCAGCACATTGCCTGTATTAACACATTTAATCCTGTAATAACACTGAGGTATGTACTATTATTATTCCCATTTTGAGATGAGAAATTGAAGCAAACAAAAATTAATCTGCCTACAGTTATTCACTCAGGTTCCAATCCAAGAGGTTTGATTTTATAGCATGTGCATTAACCACTATGAAAATACTTTTTCCAGGGATCACAGTTATTTTGAAAACAGGAACAGAATAAGTGCTACAAGCCTGAATATGGCATTGTCATGGCAGACTGACGTTCATTGCCATCATCTTTATGAAAGTCTTGTTTTCCTAGTCAGACCTGAATCAATGGCCAGCCTGTTCACAGGGCCTTCAGGATTCGTGGTATATATAAAATTCCCTGGAGTCTATGAGCCGATTGTCTTCTCTGTGTATCACTGAAGACCAGGTTATGATAAAGAGACCTGAATTGATATGGAAAGAATAGATTTTCATAGAAGAATTAACATTTCCTTTCATTCATTTGAGACATCATCATCTGAAATGTGTAACAGTGGTTAGTTTTCTATTGTATATGTGTACGGTAGAAACTCTGCAAGGCAAATTCATAGTGTAAATAAGTTTTAACGCAAATATTTAACACTTAGAATAGTAATATGCACATAGAAATTAGGGATTCTGATATTAGCTATAGGTTATTAGTTACATTCTGATATTAGTTACAATCTTATTTCCACCCCTCCAAACATTATTATTATTACTTGATCCTTTAGTAAATGTTTGTCCCAGATTTCTCACTTCCTCTTCATTCTAGAGCTCTCTACTCATTCACTTTATATTTGTTGCTATCTGGTAACCTGACCTCTACCTTTATTTTTTTAATCTCTGAAATATATCCCTGCTCTAATTATGTTATGTCTACAATCCATCTCTTCTTTTCTTATCTATTAGTATATATTTTATAGCCAGATTTTGCTTCTCCAGCTCCTACACCTACTTTATTTTTTAAAGATTTTATTTATTTATTTGACAGACAGAGATCACAAGTAGGCAGAGAGGCATGCAAAGAGCGAGGAGGAAGCAGGCTTCCGTCTGAGCAGAGAGCCCGTTGCGGGGCTCGATCCCAGGACCCTAGGATCATGACCTGAGCTGAAGGCAGAAGCTTTAACCCACTGAGCCACCCAGGCGCCCCTACTATAACTACTTTAAAAATTTGTTGGAAATGCAGAATGATGTGATGCCTCTGAGCATTTTCATATCAGGATACACTGAAGAAAATGAGTTTGCCTAAGAATTTGTACATTATTTCATTCATTCATTCAATGAGTACTTTTTAAGCACCCACTCAAAAAATCTGCCTGTCTACCAGGCACTCTTGCAGCATCAAGATAAGTCCATGTGCACCACAAATCCCAGCCCTCTGATAATTTCACCAGTGAGTGAGAATTCTTCTTCAAAGGGATCTGCTTTTCATTAATGTTAGTTTTTCTATTTGACACATTACATTAGGTCTGCTGCTCCAACCATGGCTCTAAACCAGGTAACAGTTATGATGAGTGGCCTCATTATCCTGAGGTCTCCACTTTTGCCCAGCTCAGTTCTGACCTCAATGCTGCCACTCACAATTCTTGAGTCTTGTGTATGTCTGACTGGGTTTTTGAAAAAAGTACGGCGTTCTCTCATGGCTGGTGGTGAATGAATGGCTGTCATCGATGCTGGTATAAACTGGATAAACCTCATCATTTTGAATCTGGCAAAATAACAGTATTTGAGGATGCTTTCTTAGCTCATGTTGTCTGTCATTGCCAAGCTTGGTTGGGCAACATCAAAACGGGAAGAAAGATCTCAGAACAGTCAGATGCAATACTGAAAGACGTTGTAACCATTTTTTTGGCTGGTATTGAAACTTAAGTTCATAGGGATTCAAATTAAATACCACTTGTTTTTGTCATTGTTTCTTTTAACAATCATTTCCATTTGTAAAATATATATTCTCATATTCCTAACATAGAGTAATTATGTTCAAAATAAAGGTTCCCGGGCACCTGGGTGGCTCAGTGGGTTAAAGCCTCTGCCTTCGGCCCAGGTCATGCTCCTGGGGTCCTGGGATCAAACCCTGCATTGGGCTCTCTGCTCAGTGGGAAGCCTGCTTCCCTTCCTCTCTCTCTGCAGCCTCTCTGCCTACTTGTGATCTCTGTCAAATAAATAAATAAAAATCTTAAAAAAAAATAAAGGTTCCTTATTCCTTGGTTAAAAAAAAGTATATATCCATATATATATATATATATATGCATATATATATATATATATGGTCATGCAACATTCTTTGAGGAAAACTGAAGAACAATGTAGCAGAAGGGATGGTGATATTGAGGAAGATAGCTATTATTTTAGATTGGATAAGGCAGGAATAGCCTTCTGTAAAAGTGAATATTCAAACAAATGCTTAGATAGAGTAAAGGACATGAATCAAGAAATAATTCAACAAATGATAACATAATAATAAGGAAAGTAATTGAGGGTGGTGATATGAGTATTACACACATGGAGTCTGACATATAACTTTGAAAAGCCTTGCTGTTTCATGATAAAAAAGTTTCTGTTTGGTTGGAGGTGAAAATTGTCCACAGCCATCAAGTGAGAGGAATGTAAACAAGACAATTCAATGTGTGAAAGTCTATTATTTTAATATTTTAGTATTTTTATATTAAATTAAAAATGTATACAGTGACACAGGTCCTCCCTCTACTCTCCAAATGTCTTTTATATGCATGGAACAAACATTTTAAAACAATCCCTAAGGCAAGCTTTAAAATTTGATAAAATAATAAAAATAAAAATACCCTGTGCTAAAGGGTAAGTATATTTTAATCAGTTTAGCAGTGACTTGAATCACAGGGAAGAAATGGCTGTCATGGATGTCTTGTTCATGAAGAATATTATAGGAAAATATATAATTAAGGCATGAAGAGACTTCCTCCATCAATCTCCACAGTTGAAAAACAGAAACTGTGATATAGAAGAGTTAGTGTCACTATTCCCTCATTTAATTGTTAATATAATCATTATATTTTTAAGATTCAAAAATTCACTGGAGGTTCCCTTTATGCCCAGGATGTGGAGCTCTGGAGAAAGCATTGCCACTGTCCTGATAACAATGAGAAACAGCTAAACAGATAAACCACAAATTAACTCTTCTTCAACACATCAGGGAGCTTAATTCCCAAATCAGATAAGAAACCTGAAATCCAAGGAGAGATGGGTTCCCCCAAGGGGGGGAAAAAAAAAGGACTGGCTTATCACAGATTGGCAGAGTATCAGAACAGATAGGACCAGTCCACAAGCAAGTAAGAAGAAACCAGTAAATTATTCACCAATTTATAAAGGCTGGGTATAGGTTCAAATCACTCCAAAGAACCCCTGGAAGTGTTAAAACAAGGGAATTTATACCTGCTGGTAGGCCTTTATCCATCAATGGACTTCCACTGGGGGCTAATAAGAAAGATTGAAGACAGGTGGAGAGACAAGATAGGGTCTCCTTTTTTTTTTTTTTTTTTTTT
>PISX010018479.1:0-40742 GCA_004024625.1 Mellivora capensis
TGTTTTTTATTTTTTTGTTCCTTTTCTGGAAGCAGGTGGCTTTTGTCCATTTTCAGTGCAGGGTACACAGCAGGCTGGCCTCCCACTTTTTCCTCCACTAGCAAATGAACTTTTCCTAGAATGGAAGATTCAGTGGGAAGTGATGGAGCATTTTATTTCTCCTTTCCCAGTGGTGGCCTGTCTTTTTCAAGGTCCTGAAGTCAGGACATTCTGGGCACCAGATGGGTTTTATGTTTTTCCCTTATAAACAGGCATTTATCACCTTTTACTCAGAGCCAAGAGCAGGGATGGTCTCTAGGTTTATCCACTAAACCCACAAACTTTGGCACACCTTGTAGACTGTGCCACAGAAAGGGGGGTCTCTCAGTTCTTCTGAACTTTCCCCATCTCTCCACAAACACCCAGTAAAAGACAATGGAGAATCACTGGCAACCAGATGTGAACTCCAATTGGCCTAGAGCTGCAAGCAATTCTAAAGCCTCATTATATTTATTAAAATTCTTTCATGACTTTATGGCTGCCACTTTTCCTCCTGCGTTTTCTCAAAAGCTAAATAGTGCTATCTGTATTTCCACAGAAACAAGGATTATTCCCTCTTTAGAATTCAGTTCATCTGATTGCTTTTTAAATTCAGTGATCTCATTCATTGAAAATGAATTATGATTTTATAGATTACCCTCCTTTCCGCCACTTTTAGTATGGTGAGCCATGATATTGCAGTTTACTACACCTAAAATAGAAGCAGGACTCTGAGTAAACAGTTACAACTCACACATTTTATTCATCTCTTTCTACAGATCTTTGTACTCCATCTCATGGAAATTCATTACAGTGGTTCCGTGGATCATTTGCCTGATGCTTATTTGGTCTGTTGGAATCTTAGCCACAATGTGTAAGTCACTATATAAAACAGAAATCTGCTTTTCCATTACTCACATAATGAAATCTGTTGAAAATAATGTATTCTTTTGTCAATTCAGTTTCTTGACCATATATAATATTCTCGGCACAGAACTGAAGATTACTTGGAGACATATCAAATTGTCCATTTTTAGGCATATCATGAACTCTGTGAAATGCCTTATTATTTGTTCTCATATTTCTTCTGCCCAAAAATCTTTTTTTAAAAAATTTTCTCCATGAAAAACTTGCTCACACTTTCCTTTGCTCACAAATTTCCCTCTTTTGTGATCAGCTGCTATATGAACTTGTCAAACTTGTATTGCCAGTTGATTTTATGCTTATGACTCTATTATATTTGAGTTCCTTGAAGCAAGTCATGTTTCATTAATGATTTTTATATCCAAATTTAGTACAGTGTCTTGCACATAGGAATGTCCAGTTATTGTTATTTTTGAGTTTAAAACTGACCTGATTGATTTCTCTTCAGTGCATCAGAAATCGTGTCAAACGGAAGGATATCCAGGAAATCTCTCCTCTAACAAGGAACCAAATAAAACACGTCAAAGTATGAATCAAATCTACTTGTATATCAAAAAGTATTTTCCATGTTATATATATATATATATATCATATATATATAATTTACACACCCAAAAGGAGGGCACTATCAAATGGTGACCTAAGGTTGAACAACATACTTTGTATTTTGACAATGAATCATTGATTTTTATTGGGGAGATATCTATTTGTGATTTATTTATACATTTCCTCATTGTCTAATTTTTGAAACTTCCAGGCTTTTAAAACATAACAATGAATTTTGGAACACTGAAAAAAAATTAAATTAAAAAAAATCTACACAACTGAAAAAAATGTATTACATATTTTTCATCTTGAAGACAAAGAACATTGTGTTGACATTATTAAGAGATATGCACTAGATATGTTTTGATATACTTCAAATTTTGTGATTTGAAAAAGATATTTCTGGGTGTATATGTAACCAAAGAATCATTGAACACTACATGAAAAACTAATGATGTACTATATGTGGGTTAACTGAACATAGTAAAAAAGTTTTAAAAATACATAAATACTTCTTAATAGGCATCTTATGAATCTTGAAGACTAAAATGTTTTCAGTGAGGTGAATTATTACTTTAGCATAAATGTAATACTAAATTTAAGTGTATAGAGTTTATAATGAAAAACTCAAATAATATCTTTGTTTGTAGAGGGTAGATTTACTGTAAGAACTTATTGTATGTGACTTGCACTGATGGAAGGCATTCTGTTTTATTATTTTTTTAATAGTTCAGAGATATCCTACTTGTTCAAGCAACTGGCATCAAAGTGGAGAAAATTGTTACTATTTTTCAAGGAACACACATCCTTGGGGAAAATGTAACCATTATTGCATTGGTTTAGAGTCAAGCTTTCTTAAATTGAATATGGAAGAAGAGATGGTAATTACAGGATTTTGTTTCATAAATTCCAGTATCTGAAAGTTTTAAGAATGATAGCAATCAATCATTCAAGTTTCCTATTCTGCTGAAACACTTTCTATATTGTAGTCTATATTGGAGTCAGAGTCAGAAAGTCAAAGAGAGTCAGAAATAGAGAAACACTTTCTATATTGTACCAGAGACTATACTGCTGAAAGAATATTTCAATAATACTTGAGTGGCTTTCCTCAATACTTAGGATAAAGTACAAATAACAGACTGCCATTTGTAGTCTGAACCCTATTTCTCTGGCCTTCTTTGCTGATAGACTCTCTACCACACTGTTCTAAGGGAAGCACACAGTGTTCTCCATCTATATAGAAGCTCTTTAAATTCATCACAGTCCGCTGTTCTCTTTCATGTCCTTGTCCCATCTGTCTGTGACATGTTTCATCTCCTTCACCTCCCACCCAAACTTTCTCTTGATTAATGCATCACATTTTTAAGATTTTAACTTATTAGGTAATCCCCTCAGAAAAAGTCTTGGTTCACCAAGGCCTGTTAAAATCATCTGCTAATTTTCCTTGTTTGATCTTGTATTTCCATTTGTGTCATACGGATCACTGTTTATTACGGAGACACAATTAAGGTTTTATTTTCAAGTGCCTAATTCAAATGACTATAGATATAGGACTTTTGCTCACTTTCGCAGTCCATAACTTAAGAAAATGCCTAGAACATAATGTTTACTGAAAAAAAATTGCTTGGTGAACAAAGGAGTCATTAACTACTGCATCCCTTTGTCTATGGATAAAAAGTCTAGGGTTAATTCCTCCTTAGATATATTAGAGCAAAGAATTCACAGGAAGTCTATAAATGAAACATTTTTAAACCATTATATTCTTTCTCAGGGAATGTTCTGCTTTTTAATTTATTTTCCTCACTCCGCAGAATTTTGTAATAAAATTGTCGAAGATGCAATGTGGACTTTTTCAAGCAAAGTTTTGGATCAGTTTATACTACAACAATGAGCAACTAAAATGGGTCTGGCTAGATGGCACAGATGTTACCCTGCAAAAGTAAGTTTCTTGCTGTTTTAAAATTTCAGTCCAGAATAATGTTCTTTTCTTTGAAATCTAAATATTCAGTGTGGATGTGGACAGACATTAGATTTTGTAATAGCTATCTGTAATAAATCAACCAGGAAAAGACGGAGAGATGGACAGAAGGGAGTCAAAAAGGGAGACAGAAGGTCTTTTACTTTCATAACTTATTTCAATTGTTTATTAGTTCATGACTAAGGTATTACACTTTTGCATTTTGTTAAATGGTTATTGAATAAACAAACTTGTACAAGATTATATTAGATTTGTCAGTTTAACTTTCATGTGGTTTGTTTGACTCTAATACATGTACATAATGAATTTTCTTACAGTGTACTGCCCACCTCTCTGGGACCCACCAAATGTATTTTCTAATTGTTTGCTACTTGCTTTCTACTTCTTTGCCATCATAACAAATTATCACAAACTGAGTCCCTCAAAACAACAGAAATTTATTCCCTCACAGGTTAGGTTGGCAGATGTCTAAAATCAGGGTATTGGTGGAGTTGGTTTTTTCTAGAAGCTTCATTCTCCTGAAGGAGCTAGCTAAACTTTTCCAGGGAGAAAATTATTTATTATAGATGATTAACAACAAATTTGTAGTATTGTATATACTGTAGAACTTGTTTACCAAAATGCTAATGTATAAAGAAAATATTGTAAATCTCAGTGAAAATGGAAGATATCCTTAAATTCCCTGAGGCCACAGTGATGGCAGTTCTTGACCTAATTCAAATATTTGCCTTCAGTTTCACATTGCTACCTTTGCTGCATTTCTGTGTGCCCATTTCTGTCTCATAATGATACTGTCATTGAATTTAGGGCCCAATCCAATATGATTTCATTGTGATTATTTTTTTTTAAAAGATTTTATTTATTTATTTGACAGACAGAAATTACAAGTAGGCAGAGAGGCAGGCAGAGAGATAGAGAGGAGGAAGCAGGCTCCCTGCTGAGCAGAGAGCCAGATGCGGGGCTCAATCCCAGGACCCTGGGATCATGACTTGAGCCGAAAGCAGAGGCTTTAACCCACTGAGCCACCCAGGTGCCCCTTCATTGTGATTCTTAACTCAATTATAACTATAAAAAACCCATTTCCAAATAATGTCACATTCTGAGTTCTGGATAGGCATGAAAATTAGGGACACTCTCTTCAGTCCATACATGCTACCTAAAAAAGATTTCTAGGCTTTAACTCAGAGGATTTTATTAGGTTACCTAGATGCGGGAGGTATAAAATTGCATTCTAAAGAAGATTTCAGTGAAATTTTAATATACCTCAACTGAATATCACAAATATTTTGATCATGGCATGGAAACTTCTTCTCTGGACTTCTTCATCCAATGTGAAATCAAACCATCAACAATTAAATGGAGCGGTGGAGAGAAGAAACTTCACACCACTAATTATAACATTAGCTAAAATAAGTGATTCAAATATTAACAATAAAATTCTCCTACTAATATGTTTGAAAAACCCAAACATTCTTATAAAACTCTCCTGGAAAAGTGGTAACAATTGTCTACAATTAATTCTATATACAGTTAGCAATTTTATTATCAGATTATGGATGCAATAGTGGCTGAAGGTTTGAAACAATATAATGATTCTGAATCATCACAGAACAGTTATTTGAATATCAGGTGTCCATACATCCACTCCATGCTCTATTCAATTGTATCGTGAACACACTTTTGAAAAAAAAAAAAACTAAAAAAGAACCACATTTATGAAACTTAGTGATACTTATGCAGCAGAAAGAATTAATTTTGAAAATCAGAAATTGTAATATGTTGCTTTGATGGATTATATTTTTCAAGATCATGTCTTTCCAATCTACCATTCTAATTTAAACATTTATTTTAAACACCTGTATATATAATACACAGTCAAATATATTACAAAAAAAAAGTTTGTAGCCATCAATCTATGAAACTGGTGATAAAAATCTTAAAAAAAAAAAGCAGTGGGGAGCCTAGGTGGCTCAGTCATTAGACATCTGCCTTTGGCTGAGGTCATGATCCCAAGGTCCTGGAATTGAGCCCTGCATCAGGCTCTCTGGTCAGCAGGAAGCCTGCTTCTTCCCCTCCCACTCCCCCTGCTTGTGTTCCTTCTCTCGCTGTGTCTCTCTGTCAAATAAATAAATAAAATCTTAAAAAACAACAACAACAAAAAACAAACTGGTGAAACTTCCCATTCTGTATTTACCGATTAAGTATCTGATTCACTGTATTTATCATTACTCTTCATCTCCATGTTTCCTTTTTTATGTTTCATGCTTTGTAATTGATGCTTTCTGTCTCCAGCCTGGGTCCCTATTTGTTGGTATTTCATTTCATTTTCTGTGAACACATCTCTACACGATTCCCTATGTGATTCCAACATGATCAGCTAGACCACTTTGTGTGTTAAAGCCAGGTTAGCAAGATTTTGGGAAATACCAAAATCGTAATACCCTGGTTTTCCAGTTTTAACTTCCATAGTTTAATATAGTAAGTAATTTATGCACAGACTCTGAAGCTAAACTGCCTGGATTTTCATCTTGCTTCTGTCATGTGGGTGGTCATGGTCTTGGTATTCAAACATCCTGTTTGCTGCACTTAATATAGTAAATGCATGCTCCTCTTCAGGAATTACAGCACATATTTTTAATTTCTCTGATTCTCACTGATCTATTCATATACTTGATCTTCTGAAATTATTGCTAATACTTACTGGCAGTGAGGATTCTGGTCTTTACTCTGGAAGAAACAAGCTAAATTTTTCCAGGAAAGAATGAACTTTTATTGATTATTAATGTCGTGTTGTATGCGCAGCAGAAAGTATTTATCAGAATGCTAATGTACAAAAGAACCATGGTAAACCTCTGTAAAAATGAAAACTACTCTGAAATTGCCTGAGGTCACAGAGATGATTGCCAAAATTAAAGGCATTGTTACCATCCCAATTCCAGATTTAATATTAAATTTTGATGATACTTAATATATTCCTTATTTGCATTGTTAGCAAACTGGGAAAGCAACATTTCTGCTTCTTTCTTTTTTTTTAAAGATTTTATTTATTTATTTGACAGAGACAGAGATCACAAGTAGGCAGAGAGGCAGACAAAGAGAGAGGGAGAAGCAAACTCCCCGCTGAGCAGAGAGCCCGATGCAGGGCTCAATCTCAGGACCCTGAGACCATGGCCTGAACTGAAGGCAGAGGCTTAACCTACTGAACCACCCAGGCACCCCAACATTTCTGTTTCTTTATAAGTATATTGGAACATTATGGATCTAAAAAAATACAATTGAAATGTAAAGCAAATGTAAGAATTAATGGAAGGAATTTTCTCTTCTAGGCTTCAAATTCGAGGACTTGAGAATGCTAACAATAAATGTGTACATATAAAATTTGGCCAGGTGATTGCTGAAGATTGCCAGAATAATGGTTATTGTACATGCAAGAAGATAATATATGCAGATTAAGAAAAATATATCAGAAAGAAAAAGAAATAGAAACACCTGAAATTCCCCAGTGTGATGACTTCAACCATGAAAAATACTTACTTAGCTGAAATTAGATGTCATTAAATATTGAAGTCCATCTATTATTATTCACCTTTATTTCATAATATATTGATAAGAAAAATCTGTGTTCTGAGGTGGTTGACCAATCCAGCAGGGGAATCCCAGTCCTGGCCCTAGGGCCATTCCAGGTTTTCCCCTAGCCCCACTGGCTGAAGCCACAAGAGTGGCACAGATATGGAAGTAAAAGTGTATAAACTACCCCCTTTGTTTGTGCTCAGGACTCAGACCTTGAGAGATTACTCTCCTCTGGGCCTGTTGGCTTAAAATAAACCTCCCACCCTCCAAGGTCTCCGAGTGCCACTTGGTTTTTTTTTGGCCAGGATCTGTGTTCCTGTCTGTGTTATATAACAATATAACAGTATAAATACAATTAACAATGTATTTATAACATGGAATAATAAAAAGAAAATAAGGAATGTGAAGGAACATTTTGGGACAGAGGTATTCATTAAATCACATTTTTATGACATTCAAATCTTCCAGTACTTTCAAAATAAATATTGTCACTTCAGTGTTATATTCCTGTGTAGGTTTATATAACATGCCAGTCTTCCTTTGCCTCCTTACAGTAATATTTTAGAGGAATGGGTGGTCAGGATAAGAAGATAAAATTGCCTGATAAAATGAATCCCAAGGAAAAATTACAGTTTTGTTAAGATAGAAAATAATGACTTAAAAGTGGTTATAGAAAAAAAAAAAAAGCAGTGATAGAGAGCCATAAAATGCTAACTTTGTTAGCCACACAAGTTACAGAGTGTGGAAATGGGTAGTCTCCACTGGAGTGAAATAAATGAACAGACTTTACTTCATTCAAAAACAAGGATATTTTTCCTGCCATTGGTCAGGCACTGAACTTTAAGTGCTGGAATACCTAGTTGTACAAATCAACGAATTATGTCTGCTTTCATGGAGCTTACAAATTAGAGAAGAGAAACATTAATAAAGTAACCACATTAATAAAACTACAATTCAAATAAGTTCTTAGGGATTATCAGATTTTAACAAAGAACTGGATCTAGACTAAAAATTTAGTGAAGACCTTTCTGATATTACTATGTTTCTATCCATATGGATAGATCTGAGAAATGAATAATTTATTAACAAATGAGGGAAGGAATCCAGAAGGAAAGAGCATGCCAGAGAGAAAAAAAAAACAAAAAACAAAAAACAGCATGTAGGAAGGCCTTGTGTTGGAATGAAGATCAGGGTGGCTGGATTCCAGAGCTGGAAGGGAAAATGGTCTGAAGCCATCCAGGAGGTGAAAGAAAGAAACAAGGAAACACAGAACTTTAAACATTGTAAGAAAGATCGACTTCCTCAAGGTACTCTCAATCCTTTAACTCATCCAAACTGCCAGAAGATGTAATAGAGCAGAGAACCCAAACCTGTATACATTCACAGAGTTGCTGAAACCACCAGATGACATGGGCCATAGACAAAAATTATTAGATACCTAAGCAGTACAACTCTTCTAACAGTAGTGCAGCAAAATTAATTTCTATTTTATGTGATAGAATAAATAAATAGAATAAATAAAGAGCATACATTTAATAAAAATTTAAAATAAGCTTTTTAAGAAGTCTTCATGGGATAAAGGAGAATATCGGTAATATAAAGCAAAGGCTCAATAGATAACATTTTCACTTCCAGATAAACTATAGTTGGTAAAGAAAAGTCAAAATGAGAAAAGAAGAAGGATTTTTTAAATAGGTTTTTGAAAATGCAGTTTTTTAGGCATCAAAGATCTATGGAATGATGAGTAAGTAAGCCCAAATTCCAGAGCAGATTTCTGTCAGCAATCTGGTACTGTTGTTGTTTCTGTATTTTTGTGGATAGGATCTTGGCAAAGTCAGAGAACCTATGTCTGGGGAAAGAAACTGACAAAACTTGTAGTGGTTACATGGATTAGCATGACAATACTAGAGATTTGATAGTCCTCAAATCAAGTTTCTCACAGGCCATTTGGTAGATTTTTTTTTCATTTGGTAGATTTTGAGAAAAACAGAGAAGACTGTGAAGCAGAGTCAAAAGATTCAGTGTTGTATGGAAGTGTGGAATCACCATATTTTACAAACAAAACTAATATTACCCTGTATACTAACTAACTGGAACTTAAATAAGAACTTAAAAAATGATTCTAAGAAAAAAAAACAACACCTCACGAAGTTTTAGTTTTCAGAAAACAAGGACTAGACAGAAGGAGCTATAAACAAACCAAAAACAGTGTATGAGAGTCAGTGAAGATCTGCAGCATAGTCATAACTGACGATAATAACTGTCTCTGAAAATAGCTAGAAGCTGAGAAACCAAGTGTGTCCCCTGGCAGAAGGCCATAGCTTCAGAACAGAAAAACCAGTGGGGATTTTACTGTTCACAAAGAAGCAAATGACAAAACTGAAGGATGATGGGGTTTTAAAAACATGGTTGGTATTAAAGAAGACATCCAGATGGCCAAAAGACACATGAAAAAATGCTCAATATCATTCATCATCAGGGAAACGCAAATCAAAACCACAATGAGCTCTCACCTGATACCTGTCAGAATGGTTAAAATTAACAGTACAAGAAACAACAAGTGTTGGTGAGGATGTGAAGAAAATAACTATTGGTGGGAATGTAAGCTGGGGCAGCCACTGTGGAAAACAGTATGGAGGTTCTCCAAAAAAGTAGAAATAGGGTTAATATATGATTCAATAATTTCACTACTGGGTATTTACCCAAAGAATACAAAAACACTACTTCAAAAACACATGTGCACCCCTATGTTCATTGCAGATTTATTTATTTATTTATTATTTTAAAAGATTTTATTTATTTGACACAGAGAGCGATCACAAGTAGGTAGAGCAGCAGGCAGAGAGAGAGGGGAGAAGCAGGCTCCCCACTGAGCAGAGAGCCCGATGTGGGGCTCGATCCCAGACCCTGAGATCATGACCTGAGCCGAAGGCAGAGGCTCAACCCACTGAGCCACCCAGGTACCCCATATTTATTTATTATTAACATATAATGTATTATTTGCCCCAGGGGTACAGGTCTATGAATCATCAGGTTTACACATTTCACAGCACTCACCATAGCACATACCCTCCCCAATATCCATCACCCAGCCAGCGTACCCCTACGCCCCCAAACCCCAGCAACCCTCAGTTTGTTTTGTGAGATTAAGAGTCTCTTATGGTTTATATCCCACTATGCTGAGCGAAACGTCAATCAGAGAAAGACAATTATCATATGATCTCTCTGATATGAGGAATTTGAGAGGGAAGGCAGAAGGGGTCTTGGGGGGTAGGGAAGGAAAAAATGAAACAAGATGCAGCATTATTTATAATAGCCAGATTATGGAAGCAGCCCTAGTGTCCAGTAAGAGATGAAATGGATAAAAAAGATGTGGTATATATATATTTGTATGTGACTATTTCTCAGCCATAAGAAAGAATGAAATCTTGCCATTTGCAACAGTATGGATGGAGCTAGCTAGAGAGTATTATAATGCTAAGGGAAACAAGTCAGTCAGAGAAAGACAAATAAATACCACATAATTTCACTCGTATGTGGATTTTAAAAAGCAAAATAACTGAAGTGAATAAAAGGAAAAAAAAAAAAGGAGACCAAAAAGCAGATGCTTGACTATAGAGAACAACAAACTGATGGTTACCAGAGGAGAGGTGGAGTGGGGGATGGGCGAAATAGATGAAGGGGATTAACAGTACACTTATCAAGATGACCACTGAGTAGTGAATAGAATTGTTGAATTGCCATGTTGTACACCGAAACTAATATAATACTGTACATTTACTATACTGGAATTTAAAAAAAAAAAGCAGATAGGCCTCTTATCACCTTCAAGACATTTGCCAAACTTTGATGCTGTGTGTAGTCAGATGCTGAATAACTGAAATGAAAATAAGTCAAAGGAAGAACTGAATTTCTTGTAGATTGCAAGGTTTGGGATAACTCAGTGTTACCAAAACTATTAATCCTTCTATTTCCCTCAGTAAAGTGATCACATCCCTATCCCATCCATTTAATAAATAAATAAATAAATAAATAAATAAATGAGGGAGCCCTTTCTGGTGGAAGAGAACTTCATCTGGACCTCTGTGGTTCTCTTAGACACATCTGATTTAAAATAGAAAACAACCACAAGACTGTGAAAAAGGCAAGAAAATATTGTCAATAATGAAATACAGCAGACAACACACACACACACACACACGCACACACGCACACACACACACACAAACACCCATGAGATGCAGATACATAAACAATGCACATATGCAGTTACCAGACCAGGACTTCTTTTTTTTTTCAGACTAGGACTTTAAAATAACTATAATAAATGTGTTCAGCAATGATAGAAAAATGTAGACAAGATTGATCTAATTAACATATGTTAAGAATTTCAGCAGAAAAATTGAATCTTTAAAAACCAAATGGAGGGGTGCCTGGGTGGCTCAGTGGGTTAAGCCTCTGCCTTCGGCTCAGGTCATGATCCCGGAGTCCTGGGATTGAGCCCCGCATCGGGCTCTCTGCTCAGCAGGGAGCCTGCTTCCTCCCTCTCTCTCTGCCTGCCTCTCTGCCTACTTGTGATCTCTGTCTGTCAAATAAATAAAATCTTAAAAACCAAATGGATGTTCTAAAACTGAAAAGTATCATCTGACATGAAAAACTCACTGGATAGGTTAAATGGGAGATTGCAACAAATGACAGAATATTGGTAAACTCAAAGTCTGGTCAATGTAACCCAAGAACTGAAACACAGAGACAAACAAAAGTAGAAAAATAAAAACAGATAAATGGATGGACAAAATGTGTTATATGTGGAGCTGGGGCTGCAGGCTGAGAGGAGAGAAAGAATGAGACCCAACACCAACCCTCCCCTCACCACAAATTAAATGAAATGAAACCTGACAAACTAAGGGCAGGATTAAAAGAAATGAATTCATATCATGTCACAGTCCAAATGCTGAAAGTGAAAATGAAGAAAAATATTCATAGTAGCTAGAAAAATAGAAGAAGCCCAAGCAGTTTACCTCTCTCTCTCTCTTTTTAAACAGATTTATTTATTTATTGGAGAGAGAGGGAGAGGGGGAGAGGAGGTGGGAGGGGCAGACAGGGAGAGAGTCCCAAGCAGACTCCATGTTAAGCACAGAGCTAGACACGGGGCTGGATCTCAGGACCCTGAGATCACAACTTGAGCTGAAACCAAGAGTCAGTCGCTTAACTGACTGAGCCACCCCGGGCCCCCTCCCAAGAAATTCACTTAACAGAAATAGAGGAAGGCATAATTTTGTCACCTTGAAAGTGAGAAAAATAGCGGCCAAAACAATATTACATATCCAGTGAAAGACCTTTTAAAGATTAAAGTAAAATGAAAGTATTTAAGAAAAATCAAGCTTTTGTGGGGCACCTGAGTGGCTCAGTCATTAAGCATCTGCATTCAACTCAGGTCATGATCCCAGGGTCCTGGCATGGAACCCCGCATCGGGCTCCCTGCTCAAAGGGAAGCCCGCTTCTCCCTCTCCTACTCCCCCTGCTTGTGTTCCCTCTCTCCCTGTGTCTCTCTCTGTCAAATAAATAAATAAAATCTTAAAAAAACAATTTGTCAACAGCAATTTGTCAACAGCAGCAGCCTTGATAGAAATTGAGGTAAGAAATGGCAACTCTGATTATGTATTTATGTATCTACACTTTAAATATCCATATATATGTCCACTTTAAATAAGTATACCAATCAGATTACAGACAGATTAGAGGTTGTGTGTAAGAGAAAGAGAAACTTCAAGGATGACTCCAGGCTTGTGTTTGTTTTAGATTTTTATTTGGACATAATTTTACACCTACAAAAAGCCTGCAAAAGCAGTACAAAAGCTTATACTCTTCATCCAGAAACTACTTAAATGTTGAAGTGCTATCATATTTACTATAGTCTTCCCTCTCTCTATCTTCCTCGGTCCCCTCTTCCTCCTCCCTCTCAATGTTTGTTTTTGTGTCTAACAAATCTGGAAGGTTAACTGTATCCTTTCTTTCAAGAGTGGGTTGAAGTTGCTTTCCTACAAGAAATAACAATACTAATGGTATTTTTAATAGACAGACTATTATTCACCTTGAACTACTTTATTTTTTTTTAATCTGAAAATATCTTTATTTTGCCTACATGTTTAAAAATGTTTTCATAGGCATAGACTTTTAGAATTTACAGGTTTTTTTCCAGCAGTTTATTTAAAAAAAATTAATTTTAAATTCAATTAGCCAGAGTTATATTCTACATATAAGTGAGATCACATGGTATTTTTTCCTATGTCTGCCTTATTTCACTTAGCATAATGTGCTCTAAGTTCATTTCATATTGTCACAAATGTCAGGATCTCCTTCTCTTCTGTGCCTGAATAATTATTCCATTACTTACATGTATCACATTTTCTTTATCCATTCTTTTGTTGGTGGACACTTGGGATTTTCCATCTCTGAGCTTTGTAAATAAGAATGCAATGAGCATGAGATGCAGGTATCTTTGAGACAGTGATTTCAAACTCTTCTTAATTTTCTTGAGCTCAGAATAATTATGTCAAAGAGGCATATTTTAGGGTGACGTATTCTGTTTTGCTTCACTAGAAAGGGTCCTTGTTACTATTTCCTGAAATGTAGATTTTATTTGTTATTTTTTGTATGAGATTGTAGCCATGGAGTGTTCCAGTTTTAGAAAGATAACTTATATTTAACCCTTTAGGAAAGGTGGCCCCTAAGCTTTATCCTGCATTTCCGGTGCTCTATGACAACAATCAAAACAGAAACTAAGGTTCTCTGAGTTTACTGTAGACCATCAGAATGAAAGTCAGTTTCTGTGGTTGCTTTTCTCTTGGAAGTCCCATTTTCACTGAATTGTGAGATTCTAGTTTTTTATTTTTTACCATCTTGTTGTTGCAGCAGGGTTTTCCCTAAACTGTAATACATTACATAACAGTATTACAAAATGTTTTTTGCTATTTTCGGTGGGACCTAGTAGCAGGCTATTTTCCTTCTTTAATTCCGGAAACAGTAACATAGTCCAATTTATATTGCTTTATTTTTTCAAAGCAAACATATGTGATTTTTTGCACACTTTCTCTGATTTAAATATTTAATAATAAAACCTTAAAACAAGTGTGACTAAATGTTAAATATTTAATAATAAAATCTTTAAAAAAGTGTGAGTAAATGTTAAATTTTGTTAATTATGAGTGGTGCATATTACAACTTTACACAAGAATTTAAAAACTAATTTGGACTAACACATTCCTCAGCCCTTGATTGACTGAGAAAATAAAAAATTTTCTCCATGGCATTTTATATTAATTTCCCCCCCAAAATGCTATTCAACCCCCTTCTTCATGCTCCTCACAAAACACACAAGTGGCAATTACACTTAGAAAAAAATAAATGTAATGGGGTACACAAAGCTCCACATGTTTTAGCCTCTGCTTCTCTCTCCTCCACTTTGTAGCTCCTCATCTTCTTCATCATTCTGCTCTGCTCAAATTGTTTTGGGGGGGTAATTGTTTTGCTTTACAATTTTTAAAAATTGAGTATAGTGCACAGACAATATTACATTAGTTTCAGGTATGCAAGCAACCTAAGTGTCCGTGAATGGATAAGGAAGAGGTGGTGTGTATACATAATGAAATATTGCACAGCCATAAAAAGAGGATGGGATTAACCTGGCGATTCACAGACATGTACCCCTGGGGATAAAAATACTTTATATGTTTATAAAAAATAATAAAAAATTTAAAAAAAAGAGGATGGGATTGTGCCACGTGAGACGACATGGATGGGTCTGAAGGGTATAATGCTAAGTGAAAAAAGTCAGACTGAGAAAGACAAATACCATATGACTTCACTCATACGTAGAACCTAAAACAAACAAATAAATGAATAAACAAACAAACAGCAGAATTAGACGTATAAGTACAAACTGGCTTTCTATCTTTTTTTTTCCTGATTTACTTATTTATTTTTCCTTTCTTTTTTTTTTATTGTGTTATGTTAGTCACCATACAGTACATCATTAGTTTTTGTTGTGGTGTTCCATGATTCATTAGCTACGTATAACACCCAGTGCTCATCACAACATGTGCCCTTCTTAATACCCATCACCCCGTTACCCCCTCCCCCAGGCCTCCTCCCCTCTGAAACTCTCACTTTGTTTCCTGGGGTCCACAGTCCCTCATGGTTCATCTCCCTGTCTGATTTCTCCCTTTTCAGAATTTCCTCCATTCCCCTAAGGTCCTCTGTGCTATTGCTTATGTTTCACATATGAGTGAAACCATATGATAGTTGTTTTTCTCTGGTTGACTAACATCACTTAGCATAAGGAATATTATTCAGCTATCCGAAGGAATGAATACCACCATTTGCATCAACATAGATGGAACTGGAGGGGATTATGCAAAGTGAAGTATATCAAGCAAACTGGCTTTCCTTAGAGTCATACATTCTTCCAACATCTGCACATTTGCAAGTAGTATTCCATTTGCTAGGAGTCTGTTATCCTTATGACTTGTCCAGACAAAGTCTAATCACTCTGCAAGTTTCCATTCAGGTGTCATTTTCCCACTGAAGCCTGGAAAATCCTCTTCAAACTCAATTCTTTAATTTTCTGTATTTTGTAATACTTAGTGCCATATTCTTAGTGTGAGGAATAATTCAGTTTCTGCCACACATCTCATATACTGCATTAAACTAGTAGTGGCATTTTAAAATTTTGAGGAGAAATTTGTTGATATTTCAACTTTCATTTCAAAAACTTTTAAATATAGCAAATGTAATGAACCATCATATACCCTTCACCCAGCTTTAAATTTATTTAATTTTCAAAATTTTTGAGTTTGAAAAACTCCAAGTCTTCTTAGTGTAATATATGTGCACATTTAGTAAAGTTGTAGCTTGAAGTTTAGTTTAACCCTGGGTTTCATTAACAGTTTATTAAATATAAAAATGAACTTTTTCATTACTAGAAATTTTATAAAAATTAAACAAAACATTTTTATAGAAGATAAATTCTTTAATTATCAGCCTTTATTCCCCTGCAAAGTTATTTTTGTGTCAGGTCATAGATGGAAAAATAATTCAATAACTATAGGCAGAATTTTCTTCTGGAAGTTTTCTTCACAGAGAACATTCAGAGAAAGGCTTATTTTTTTTAAAGATTTTATTTTTATTTACTTGAGATAGAGCGAGAGCGAGAGAGAGCGCATGCAAGCATGAGGACGGGGCGGGGCAGAGGAAGAAGCAGGCTCCCTGCTGAGAGCTTGACTTGAGGCTCATCCCAGGACCCGGCAATCATGACCTGAGCTAAAGATAGAGCCTTAACCAACTGAGCCACACTGGCACCCCTAGAATGGCTTCTGTGTTCTTGAATTCTTTATTTTTTATAAATCATAAGCATTTACACAATCCTTTGCATGCAGATGTATGTGTTTGGAGTTGAACAGTTTTCAGTATAACCTTTAAAACTTGATCCATAAACTGCACAGGTTCCATTCTGCATTTCAACCATTGTTAATCTAGAAGGACAAATTATATTTGTGACTTTATTAATACATATTTAAATATTTAATATGTAAATTAATTCAAACAATACATATTTATTAATGCATAAATATAAAAATGCAATACAGCAAATCTAAAAATAGGTACTGAAATAATGTTGTTTCAGAAGGTTTTAGGATCATGCCTAGTCTTTCTTAGTTAAAGATATGCAAAATCTAGCCAACTCAGTTATAAAAGCAAAAACTTCATTCTATTATAAATTATATGCCACTATTTTTTTCTACATTGGAAATTAGTCAATTTAGGAAGTCTGGAATCTCTTGACATATGTACCTGAGTGAAATGAAAGTTTTTAAATTTTTTTAAGCATATCAAATAGATTAGAACTTAGAATTCAATTTAGAAGTCAGCAGATGTCATGTTTTATGTAAAAATAAACAATCTTCTTTGGATATATGCAAATTTACTTGGTAAGTAAATAAAAATTGTAAAATTCTTTTATATATGAAATGTGTGTGCATATATATTATATATATATAAAATATGTGTGTGTAGACATTCCACGTAGAGATAGTTATTTATTTTTTCATGTAGAGATAGTTATATCTGTGTATCTATTTAGCTTCAGAGTCTGGTGATTTGTATTCTGCCAGGAACTTGTGGGAATTAGAAGGCCTAGGAAAGAGTAAGGATGAATCAGTGTAAATCTGAACAAAAAAATAGAGAAAGACCATGGTCTGATAGTTTGTATTCAAAAGGACAAGAGAAGAGACTCAGTCCATATAGAAACCATTAGCTACCATAGGAGAAAAAATTAAGATATTTTTAGTAACTGCTGTTAGTTGGTCTCTATGTACATTAGAGTCTCATTTTTAAATCTCACTTTTTTTTTTATTCCTCCCATTTCTGTGTGTTTTCCCATACCATTTTTATCCCATGTCTGCCAGAGTACTGATTATTCTGGATGGTACTTATTTGCTTATAACCATATCTCTAACTGAAGTGTGAAACCCCTGAAGGAATTGTGTCCTATTCATCTCTGTCATTATCTCTGCAAAGTTCCTGGAAATAACACTCAAAAAATCACATGCAAAAAAAAAAAAAATCACATGCATAACTGAAATATATTTTTCTAGTTGTTTTGTTTTTGCTTCTAAAGCAAACATTTACACTTAAAGCATGGAAAATACTGAGATAAGGTGAAACAAGTTTTATTAGTATTTCTGGAGAATAGACTGGTTTTCGTCAAAAATAAAATCACAAGCCATACAGAAATGAGGTCATTCCACATAAAGTCTAAGGTATACTGGGGCCTCCAAATTCCAAATATATAATGAAGTAGGAGCATAGGTAGTACCTGTTAGAATGAATATAGGGGAGATATGAAAGAAACAGATGGCAGTAAAAGGTTATGCATTGATTACTGCCAACTAACCATTAGGGAAGCAAAGTGAACTTCAAAATCAAGGAGAAATGATTTTTTAAAAAGATTTATTTATTTATTTTAGAGAGAGGGAGAGAGGGGCAGAGGGAGAAAATCTTCAAGCAGACTCCCCTCTGATGGTGGAGCCCAAAGTGGAGCTTAATCTCATGATCCATGAGATAATGACCAGAGCTGAAACCAAGACTGGGATGCCCAACCAACTGAGCCACCCAGGTGCCCTGAGAAGGGGTTTTTTAAAGATCATTCAATAGTAATTCTGGCTGTAGAGTAATAAAGACATTTATTTGAATCCCTACCAGAACTATTACTCATTTTATAGTTTAGGTGAATTATTATACACTTTAAAACTCTGTTTCTTACCAGAAAAATTAAAAATGACCCCTTATAGAGGTTTTTAAGAGTGCTCAATGAAAAGATATATATGAAGAGCATAAAACTATCTGTGACAGAAAGGAACCAGCTAATTAACCAGACATTAGCATTAATGTTGTTGTGATGTTTTTATTATCTCTACAGAACTGGAGATTCAAATAAGTAAAATACACTTGAAATAAAGAATTAAAAACTTTTATAGTTTAATAAAAGAAAAAGCACAAGTTAACTTCATTCCAATTTCAACTTGTTTAATGTATTTGTAACTATAGTGTGTCTGAGGGAAAGGAAAGAGAAATGAAAGGGGGGGAAATTTGAAGAAATAATAGTAGTAATTTTTTAAATTTTTCTGAAAATTATAAACTCATAGATCTAAGAGTCTCAACAAAACACAAGCACAAGAAAAAAAAAAACCACGAACCTAAGGCATATAACAACCCAATTTCTCAAATCCAGTTATAAAGAAAAAACTATTAAAGTAGCTAGAGGTTGGAAAATGATATGTTATAGGGTGGCTAAATGGATTAAAAATGTGATACATCAATATGCTGCCTGCAAGAGACTTTCTTTGAGGACACACATAGGCCAAAAGTGAATGAATGGTGGGTGATATTCCATGCAAATGATATGCCAAACCGAATAGGTGTGGGCAGAGTTATATCAGTCAAAATAGACTTTAAGTCAAAATCAGTCACAGAAGACAAGAATGTCACTATATTGTAGTAAAGGGGTTGATTAATCAAGAGGATAAAACAATTTTAAATATATATTCACCCAACATTGGAACACCTAAATACATAAATAACCTACTAACAGAACTGAAGGGAGAAAGAGATAGCAATACAGTAACATAGGGAATTTCAATATTGTACTTGTAACGTTAAACAGACAGGAGACAATTAGTAAGGAAACAGTAAATTTGAATAACACTATAGACCAAATGGGCCTAACAGACATATCCTGAACATTCAACCCAACAGAAGTAGATTACACATTCTTCTTAAGGGCATATGAAATATTCCCCAGGATAGATGATTGGGCCACAAAGCAAGCCCTAACAAATTTATGATTAAAAATCATATCAGGTGTTTTTTATGACCACAATGGTATGAAACTAGAAATCGATAGCAGGAAAAAAACAGAAAATTTCACAAATACATAGAAATTGAGCAACATGCTCCCAAACCACCAATGGATTAAAGAAATCAAAACAGACATCAAAAAGTATCTTGAGATGAATAAAAATGAAAACACAACATACAAAAACTTATGGAATATAGCAAAGCCGTTAGTTCTAAGAGGGGATTTTATAGGAACAAATGCCTAAATGAAGAGAAAAGAAAGATCTCAGATGAGCAACCTAACATATACATGTAAATATGTTATATATATAACAGATGTAGTACAATGATATGCATGTCATCTGCTATTAGATCTAGTATACAGCATGACTATAGTTAGCAATACTGTGATATATACTTGAAAGTTGCCAACAGAGTTAATTTTAAATGTTCTCACCAAAAAAAAATAAATAAATAAAAATTGTGGTCAAGTGAAGGTGATAAATGTAACTAACCTTTATTGTGGTAATCACTGAACAATATATATATGTGTATCAAATCATCATATTGTGCACCTTAAACTTACACAATGTAATATGTTAATTATATCTTAACAGGCTAGAAAAAAATAGTACAAATTTTAAAAGGAAGAAACGGAAGGATACTATTGCAAGAATTCTATACTAATACATAAGTGATATAATACCAGTTACTAAATAAGTCAGAGAAAGACAAATGCCATATGATTTCACTCATATGTGGAATGTAAGAAAAAGAAGATGAACATACAGGAAGGGAAGGAAAAAATAAAGTAAGAGATTCTTAATTATTGGGAACAAACTGGGGTGCTGGAGGGAAGTTGGGTGGGGGAATGGAGTAGTTGGGTAATTGGCATTAAAGAAGGTACTTGCTGTAATGAACAATGGGTATTATATTCAACTGGTGAATCACTGAACTTTATCTCTAAAACTAATAAACTATGAATTGGGCAAATAATAGACAAATTGCAAGATAAAGACTTAAATTAAATGATACAAATAATCACATAGAAAGTGAATGCCTTAAACTTCCGATCAAAAGGGCAGAGATCATTAGATTTGATGAAAAAATGACTCCAACTGTAGTCTCTCTATAAGAGTATTCTGTCCATAGAAGTTAGTTGTAATATAAATACACAGATAGGTTAAAAAGAAAGGAAGGCAAAATAAATACCACATTAGCACTAATCAAAGAGAACCTGACATGGCTATATTTATAATAGACAAAGGAGGATTTCACAGCACAAAATGTCATTATGGAAAAAGAGATTACATAATGATAAGAGTCATAAATTCATCAAGAGTACACAACAACCCAAACGTTTATCAATAGAACTTCAGAATATTTTGGGAAAAAATTTTTGAACTACAACTAGAATACATAAATCCATAATTATACTCCAAGATTTCAATATCTGTCTCTCAGTAATTAATAGAATAAATAGAAAATCAGAAAGGATATGGAAGACTGGAGCAACACTTGCAACTAACTTGACCTAATTGAAATTATAATACACTCATCCCAAGAATCGTGTAATACACATTCTGTCAAGTTCACATGGAATGTTTTGGAAAACAGACCATAGTCATGTCCATAAAACTAATCTCAATAAACTTAAGTGAATTCAAGTCATAAAAAGTATGTTCTTTGATTAAGATGGAACTAAATTAGAACTCAGTAAAAGAAAAAATCTCTGGAAAATTCCAAATGTTGGAAACTAAATCACACACTTCTGAATAATTCATGGATTGAAGAAGAATGCAAATGGGAATTTAGAAGCTATTTTGAAGTGAATGAAAATGAAAACATAATATCTCAAAACAGGTGAGGATGTTGCAAAATTATCTTACATATTTATAGCCTGAATGTTTCTATTAGGAAAAAAATTTCAAACCAATAGATCAGTTTTCACTACAAGAAATTATGGTGATTTTCTTTCTCTTTTCTTTAGAGGATAGATAAATGGGAGTCCTTTAATACAGCTGAAGGTTGAACGAGGAGCCTGTGTGAGTGAATACTGAAAGAAATATTTAGTGGAAGTAGGGAGCAGAAATTAATGAAATAGAAAATTGAAAAATAAATGGTAAATAAGCACAAAAAAGATGTTTGTCATCATTAGTCATTAGCGAAATGCAAGTTAAAACCACAATGAAATACCACTACATACCTATGAGAATGGCTAAAATGTCAGGGATGTAACAAGTGTAGACCAGGATGGAGAGCAACTAGAACTCTCATACACTGCTAGTAGGAATGTAAAATGGCACAGTTACTTTGGAAAATAGTTTGGCAGATTTTTAAAAAGTCAAAACATACTTATTATATTACCCAACCATTCTACTCTTATCTTTCAATGTAAGAGAAAAGAAATGTATATGTTCTGTATATGTTCATACAGACTTGTACACAAATATTCGTAGCAAGTAGCTTTATCGCTAATAGTCAACAACTGGAAACTACCTTTCTATCCATCAACAGAGGAAAGGAAAAGCAAATTGAGAGACTCATAAATGGAATACCTCCAGGAACAAAAAGAAATTAATCCTTTATACATGCTATGAGGTGGCTGAATCCAAAGTAATTATGCTGGGTGAGAAAGCCAGACATAAGAATGGCACATATGGCAGAAATCCATTTATATTAAATTCTATAAATTGCAAACTAATCTATAGTGACATAAAGTAGATTAGTTGCCTGGGGTCAGAAAGAGGTGGGCAGAAAGGAGTAAGAAGGAGAGATTACAAGGGTGCAAAGGGAAAGTTTTGCAGGTGAAATTTCTAGAAAGAATATGTGTTTGATACTTAACTTCTCTGCTTTAGTCTCTTCCTCTGTAAAATGGGCATAGTATTAGATTTACCTTGTGCAGTACTTAGCACATAGCAAGCAATGTTACTCATTATAATTGGTATTGGCTGCTCTGTCTATAATCTCCTACATTTAGGCCTTCAGGGTGTTTTGCTGAATCTATTAGAATATGGGAACATCCTGGCATTGTGTGAAGTAACATGATCTTGAATGACCATAGGGACAGCTTAGAGACAAACCCACAAATAGACACCTTAAGACTTACTGGTTCTGTAAGAGAATGGTGCCATCTTCCCACTGCCAAGAACCATTTGTTGGAATTTGTATTAGTCCCATCCAATGGTATGATTTCACTAATTTAAAGAAGTCCTGTTTGAGACCACAAATAAAATCAGTGCTCAGAATTTTAATTAATACAAAGCCATAATCATTAATTAATTTCTTAATTAATCATTTTTCCCCACACTTGGGGAAATGCATTCTGTCCTCTAGCCTAATTCTCACTTAAACACTGTACATAATATCTAGAATTTCTGTGCTTTCTTATTTTTATTTATTTTTTTAAATTTTAATTTTTATTAAAAAAAAGACTTTATTTATCTATTTGAGATGGGGGGAGCACACAAGTCGTGGGGCAGAAGAGGTAGAAGGAGAGGGAGAAGCAGGCTCTCCACTGAGCAGGGGGCCTGATGCAGGGCTCCATCCCAGGACCCTGGGATCATGACCTGAGCTGAAGGCAGACGCTTAACCAACTGAGTCACCCCAGTGCCCTGTGCTTTCCTATTTTTGATGCAGAAAAATTTAGGATGGATATATCTGAGTCTTAGTGAATCTCTTATGTTTCAGGTTCATATTTCAGTGAGTTGCCTCCCATGTTAGGACTGAGTATAGTAAGGGAAATTAAAAAAAATACTCAACCTGATCTTCCCTGCTGTATATCTTCAGGAGACTGGAATTTTGAGACATACAAGAAGCTTGGCTCTGGTACCAGTTTTTGCTCTCATTAAAAAATTGGTAACAGTTATTTTTATAACATATCCAGTTTTTAGGACATGGACCACAATAACTTTCTAGAAAGAGAGAATATATTATTAATTCTGTACAAGTCTGAAGATTATAGCAGCTTTTGTCTAGACAGGTTAAATACTCTTTTATTGTAACTTTAACATTCTAGATAACCAGTTGGATCACCTCCAGTGACATATCTTTACACATTTATAAAGAGAGACAGATGCCAAAACCAAATTTCTTCTGCTTTTTTAGAAGCACTCTTTCATTGTTAAAAAATAAGAATTTGGGGATGTTATGGATTATGGACAAGAATTAATCATTTTCTCATACATTCTCTTGTTAATAACATTGGATACATGCTTATGCTCAATTATATAGAGATTCATGTAATCTGTGCTTCAAAATACTAGAAAACTTTCACTTACCTTGCAAAGAAATTGGAGCTTCTTGGTTGAATAATGCTATTAAAATAATTAAGAGGATTAAGAGGTACAAACTTCCAGTTATAAAATAAGTAAGTCATGAAGATGAAAAGTACAGCATAGCGAATATAGTAAAAAATAGCGTAATAACATTGTATAGTGACAGATGGTGATTACATTCATCATTGTGAGCACTGAGTAATGTATAGAATTGTTGAATCACTATGTTATATACCTAAAGCTAATATAATATTATATGTAAAACACAGTTTAATAATAAAAAAAATAAAATTATTAAAAGGTTATTAGTAACATAGTCCTAGCAAAAGTAGTTGACACATTTTTACACTAATAGCAAAAACATAAAGACACATACAATATTGCTATTTTATGTCTATTTCTGAATACTAATCAAAGTAATGCATCACAATCATTAGGTCGAGAATGTTCTATCTACTTCTCTACTATCACTTACAATGTATGAATATGGCACCGCATATCATTACCATTATAATGAAATGGATCCCCATAGCTATAGCAATGGCACGGGCTACAAAAAATGGAGATGCTGTCAAAAAAAAAAAAAAAGAATGAGAAAGAATAGAAAATAAAGATTAAAAAGTTTGGTATGTTCATGTTTGATATAAATGTTTTGAGTGTTTTTTTGGGGGGCGCCTTAAGTACTTTTACTTAGAACAAGTAAAATAAATACTTTGCAAGTGATTAAAAAAAAAAAAGACTACAGAAATGCATACTCCTTACTCTTTCTCTGTAAAAGTTCTCCAGTTTCCTCCATAGAATAAATCATGGCTATAATTTAAAAAATATTGTTATGTAGATACAATAATAAATATAGACATTTCCCTTCAATCCCTTTTTAAAAACATGTTGAAGAAACTGCAGAAAATACTTCGTGATTTTTTTTTCGCTTAAGAAAATATCTTAGTGATTATTCTATATCATGTCTTATAAAGTCAAAATTTTATAAATAGCTGCTTTCATTGCATTTCATTGATACATGGACAAAATCTATTGACAAACTTTTAATTTTTTCCAACATGTATTTAAATTGTTCTGAGTTTTGCTATTAGATATAACAATATGAATAATATTTTATTCACACTTGTGTATATTTTTGAGTTCCTCTAAGAGAAATACTGTGAAAAACTCAAGCATATTGCAAAACAAAGGGAATTTTACATATAGTTCGAATGGAAAATGCATAAAGAATATAGGAATAAATGAAAATACAAATATGAATGTATTACATGTTAAAGGTGGTATTTCATAGCAATGAGAACACATTGATTTATTCAGTAAATGATGTTAGAAAAATTCAGTGCCCATTTGGAAAAAAAAATTTAAACTTAAGTTCCTACCTTATTTATTACACACACACACCCAGGCACCTACTTCTAGCGTTTTTAATTAAAAAGTTTATTTCTATCTTTTTTAAAAAAAATTTTGGTCTTGTATATATGGAATTTTTGTTTCATCACATTTTTCTTGTTTTTCTAGTTAGTAAGGCAATTGATTTTTAAAATTTTATCTTCAATTGAGTCCTCATATCAGATTTTCTTATTGTTTGTCATATTTTTGAATGAACTTTTGAGGGTCTTTAAAAGTATTTTAAATTACAAATAATTTTAAATTACAAAAAAGTATTTTAAATTACAAATAATTAAATTACAAATAATTGCAAGGCAAAAAAAGTTTATTTTGCCTTTTTATTCTAATTTCACATCATTTGCTTTTTTCTTTTTCTTGGCTATTCATGTTGGCTAGCACCAGCAGAACAATTACTATTAGTCAACAACAATGACAGCAAAAATTCTTGTCTTTTCTAACTATAATAAAAATTCAGGGGCGCCTGGGTGGCTCAGTGGGTTAAAGCCTCTGCCTTCAGGGTCCTGGGATAGAGACCCGCATCGGGCTCTCTGCTTGGTAGGGTTCCTGCTTCTCCCTCTCTCTCTGCCTGCTTCTCTGCCTACTTGTGATCTCTATCTGTGAAATAAATAAATGAAATCTGTAAAAAAAAAAATGCAGCTAGCATTTATCAATAAGCATAATGATAACTTCTGAAAAAGTATATGTTTGAAAGAAGTATTTGAGTATTAGGGATTTTAAAAATTAAGTTCTTTTAAATTAAGAACTCAGAGTGATTTTTATCTAAAACCTTTTCAACATTATGCATATGATCATACAAGCTTTCCCCTTTGATGAATACATATGGCACGTTTCCCTCCCTATAATCCACTCATAAATAATCATTTATTTTTAACACTTTACGAATATTCATAAGTGAGAAGTCTGTTGTTTTCCTTTCTCTATAAACTATTTTAGGCCCTATTTTCAATGGTATTCTGGCTTGATAAAAGATGGAGAGCTTATCTTTGTACATTCTGAAACATTTCTGTGAATGGCAATCAAATTGTTGATTTCACACCTTTAAGAACAGAACTCTGAAAGATATTTTGTATTTCCTTTCCCTTTTGTTTCCATTTCTATTTACTCCTCCTTAAAGTTAGTTGTTCAGTGCTTCCTTAGAAACTGCTGTCTCACATTCAATGTAATCTCTAGCCAAATTCCAAAAGCATTTTTCATGGAGCTAGAACAAACAATCCTAAACTTTGTATGGAACCATGAAAGACCCTGAATACCCAAAGTAACCTTGAGAAAGAAAAGCAAAACTAGAAGCTTTACAATTCCAGACTTCCAGTTATATTACAAACCTGCAGTAATCAAGACAATATGGTCCTGGCATAAAAATAGACACATAGATTAATACAATAGAATAGAAAAGCCAGAAATGAACCCACAGCTCTATGGCCAACTAACCTTTGACAAAGCAAGAAAGGATATCCAATGGAAAAAGGACAGTCTCTTTGACAGTCTCTTTGACAAATGGTGTTGGGAAAATTGGAGAGAAACATGCAAAAGAATGAAACTGGATCACTTTCTTACACCATACACAGAAATAAATTTATAGTAGATGAAAGAACTAAATGTGAGACAGGAAACCATGAGAATCCTACAGGAGAACAGAGACAGTAAACTCTTTGATATTGGCCATAGCAACTTCTTACTAGTATGTCTCCTGAGGCAAAAGAAACAAAAGCATAAATAAACTATTGGAACTTATCAAAATAAAAAACCTTCTTCATAGTGAAGGAAACACTCAACAGAACTAAAAGACAACCTATGGAATAGGAAAAGATACTTGAAAATGACATATCTGATAAAGGGTTAATATCCAAAATATATGAAGAACTTATAAAACTCAACACCCAAAAAACAAATAACCCGGTTAAAATGGGCAGAAGGCATGAATAGACATTTTACAAAGAAGACATCTAGGTGGACGACAGACACATGAAAAGATGTCCAACATTACTCATTATCAGGGAAATACAAATCAAAACTGTGATGAGATATCAACTGACACCAGTCGAAATGGCTAAAATGAACAGCACAGGAAACAACAGACATTTGTGAGGAATTGGAGAAAGAGGGACCCTCATGCATTGTTGATAAGAATGCAAACTGGTACAGCTACTGTGGGAAACAGTATGGTGGTTCCTCAAAAAGTTAAAAATAGAACTATCCTACAATCCAACAATTGTACTACTAGGTATTTACCCAAAGGATACAAAAATACTAATTTAAAGGGATATATGTACCCTGATGTTTACAGCAACATTACTAACATTAGCCAAATTATGGAAAGATCCCAAATGTCCATTGACTGATGAATGGACAAAATGAATGGATAAAAAAGCGAGATATATATATTAGAATATTTTATATATAGAATATTAGAATATTACTCAACCATCATAAAGAATGAAATCTTGCCATTTGCAATGGTGTGGGTGTAGCTAGAGAGTATTACGCCAAACAAAATCAGTCAGTCAGAGAAAGACAAATACCATATGATTTCACTCATATGTGCAATTTGAGAAACAAAACAAATGAACCTAGGGGGATAAAAGGCAAACCAAGGAACAGACTCTTACCTATAGAGACCAAACTGATGGTTACCAGAGGGTAGGTGGGTGGGAGATGGGCTAGATAGATGTCAGGGATTAAGGAGAGCACTTGTAATGAGCACCAGGTGTTATATATAAGTACTGAATCACTAAATTCTAAACCTTAAACTATTATTACACCATATATTAACTAACTGGAATTTAAATAAAAACTTGAAAAAAAATCAAGAAACTGCTGTCTCAGTTGTCATTATTATGTTAATGCTAGTATCATTTATGGGGCATGAAAAAATCCTAAGCTGAACAATTTCTGCTAATTGTATTATATATTCCAATATTATACTAGAGTTAATGTCATTTCTGCTTTTCTCATTAAGGTAAAAGAAACTGACTGTTAATCACTGATCTAATCATATAGATTCCAAGATTCACCTCAGTATAGTGAGAGAAGACAAATGGAGTATTGAGCTTACGATTTTCTCCACATTTGCTTGTGATTAATGTAGACTTTCTCTTTTGCCATCGTGGAGAAGTACCATGCTTTACCAGTTTCACGTTATAATTATGAACTTCATTCATTTCTAGAGAAAAACAATTCAGGTCAATAGGAGTCATAGCCTTTCAGCCTCTTTGGTCATAGTTTTTCATATTTAACTTGACATACTGCTCATATTCTTTTTAAAGTATAACATCAAGTTACTTTTGTTTTACATTACTTCATTATTATGACTTTTGTACTTGTAATACGAACAAAATTATATTTATGCTATAGCAAAAGGTCTTTAGCAGATATGTGCTATAAAATAAGGTAATTTAGTGTGTAATAAAATCTAACATTAAAATAAAGATAGTATATAGTAAAATAGACAGGGACCTAGGGAGATAGACATTTGTTTAATTCATAGGGCCACATTTGCTAAATTAATAACTTCACAAATTACACGCAAAAAAAAGAAAAGGAGAAAAAAAAAAGAAGTGAAACACCAAAGGATATTAACACAACTTGTCATGAGTGGTTTTTAAAGTGAAATTAAAATAACATTCATTTAGAATCAAAATGTTAATCATATAGTAAACAGTAATTGCCTTTTTTTTTAGTGAAGGACATATAAATAATGTGTAAAATTTTAAGATAAAGACAAATAATCTGCCTCTGAACAAAACAAGTAAAAAGCCACTTTGCTCTCTTCCTGAAATAGTAATCATTACTGAATACATAAAAACTTTACATAATGAAATGTTAATATTAATTACCTTTTATACCTAAAACTAAACTAAAGCATTGTTTGTACATACCATAGGTAACATAATTATCAAACATGTGAAGAGGGTAGGTATTATTTTATGGATGAAAAAATTGAATGTTATAGGAGGCCAAAATCATATTTGTATTTAAAATAATGCTAGAAATAGAAATTGACTAATGTACATATAACATGTTTTATACCTCTGTTTGATAGAGAAAGGAAACTCAAGTTCAGAGAAGATGTGGGTTATCCAGATCTCAAAGCTAGAGACTAGTAAAAGTTTGATTAAAATTCTTCTAACTCCAGATCCTCATGCTGTCACTATTTCAGGCTACCTCAAATTGTGAAAGATTTTACTTTAGGTAGCTAATGAAATGAAGGAGGCAAAAAGCTTTCAAGTTTTTGAAAACTCCATTTAAAATATAACATGAAATGAACATAAATGAATTAGAGTGACTTGCTTTTTTATGCTTTGTACACTTGTATCAAATTCTGGGAATCTTAAAATTATACACAGGCTAAACTACACATCTATGTGGAAAACACATACCCATGTTGGGATGAGCCCACCGATCTCGGATCAGGTTCATTGTTGGATTATGACTATTTATTTACTCCAGAGATGAATCCAAAATCTTCATCTTGAAGATGACATATCTTCCTTAGAAAAATAAGAATACAAAAATATTACTCCCATTCATATATATAAAGAGGAAAATGAAAATAAGAGTTCATACAAGCCAGGCAAAATTAATTTTTGCATTTCTTTTAGTTATAAAATAAAAAATAAATATTTAAAAAATGCAATAGGTGTTTTAAATTCACCTACATTAAGGAACTTAATCAAAAATATTTTCCATCACTGATCTTGAATGACAACACCTATAGTTTTCTATTTGTAGTTATCTTGGTGAAAAATTTTTTTGGCAAGGCAAATTTGGGTAAGACATATGAATTCTTTGGATGTTTGTTTCTAGTACCTATTAATTCAACTTCTGTCCATAGTATCATCATTATTATCACCATCATCACCATCATCATCATCTATAAGTTATCAACACCATCTTTATTAGCAAAAATAATCTCACATTTATTTATATAGTAACATCTTACAGTGTCTAGAAGAGCTTTCAGAGAGAAAATGGCTATTAAATAAATATACATAGTGCATAGATTTTTAAAAAGCTGTTTCATATTTGATCATCATAGTAGGAAGTGACAATATTTTTTTTCACTTTGCAAATAAAGTCATGTATCACAGAAGGTGAGTGCCCTGCCTAAGAACAGAAAATTCCCATGTGTGAATTCAAATGAAAATCCAATCTTTTAATCCCAATGTAGATTGATTCCTCTAGTTTTGTTTAATGACAAGACTCCATCTTCTAGCAACATCATAACATCTTATTCTTCAGTAAATATATCCTGCCTACTTGCCACTGAATATAGTGTAAACCAGTATATACCTCAGAAGTAAGAAGAATTCCTTGATCTCCATAATTCTATTCAAAGAAGCAATTATAGTTACCTTACGGTGTAAATATTTTTGGAAACTTTCTCATGTTTGAAACCTCAAGAATTTCTCATTTCCTGAAAAACAGTTGTTAGAAACACAGACACACACAGAAACACACCTGGTCAAAGAAGGAAGGTCTTGATTCGTGTGGATAAAAGTCTCCTATACAACTGAAAAATTAAGACACGTCCTGAGCTATCACTCCAGAACTAAAACTAGAGCTGTACAGTCAATTCTGATTCCTAAGAAAGATATGGCAAGTGTTACTATAATCTCATATTGTGAAGAAGCATAGCACAAACCACACTACTTCCACTTCATCACAGCACAGAAAATTCCACTATGTGGTGAAATAAATGGTAGGCGTTAACATGATTTTATGACTTAAATAATGACTTCAGTGATAAGAAGTTTCCCAGAGTTTTGAGAAACACATGGTGTTGCTAGATATTCTCTTTCTGAATTTTAAGTGAAAATTTGTTCTAAAATATGGTTATAAGTACTGTGTGGGGAAAAAAAAAGAAAAAAATTAAGTTAACTTCATAATCATCTTGTGAACATGCTGTTATAAATTTGAATGGAATCAAGTATGCTGTATCATATAAGTTGGAACTATAGAAAGATATCTTCCATATGTATACACATATATACATATATGCACACACATAAGTGCATACAAGTATATAGACATATAAGTATTCACATGACCTTTTAATTATAAAAATATGTGGTGCATATAAAAATAAAAGTTCCATAATGAACTCTCATATGCATAGCTTCAACAATTATCAGTTTGTGGTTAATGACCCATATGATATATGTGGTATCTCACACCATCTCTGCTCCTATTAAAGAGGCCCTTTTCTTTACTTTCCTTGTAACATTGCTCATTATATTACTTTCTATTTCTCAGAACATTAGGACCAAATCTTATGTCAAAATACCAATATAATCAACTAATGTCTTAGTGTTCTGGTTTTTAGCTACTCATAATTTTTGTTACCTTAAAAGATGATAAAGAGGACTACCACAACCAAAAGGAGCCTGTGGAGGAAGGGGAACAGTCTTACACTATTGGTGGGAATGCAACTTGGGTATAGTCATTCTGGAAAACAGTATGAATTTCCTCAAAAAGTTAAAAATATCTATCCTATGACCCAACAATTGCATTACTAAGTATTTACCCAAAAGATACAAAATGCTGATTTAAAGGGTACCTGCACCTCAATGTTCATAGCAGCAATGTCCACAATAGCCAAACTATGGAAAAAGCCCAGATGTCCATCAACAGATGAATGGATAAAGAACAATGGTATATCTATACAGTGGAATATTAGTCAGCCATCAAAAAGAGAAATCTTATTATTGGCAACAACGTGGGTGAAACTAGAGGGTATTATGCTATGCAAAATAAATCAATCAGAGAAAGATAATTATCATATGATCTCACTGATATGTGGAATTTAGGAAACAAAACAGGATCATAGGGGGAAGAGAGGAAAAAATGAAACCAGATGAAATCAGAAAGGGAAACAAACCATAAGAGTCTCCTAATCATAGGAAACAAACCGAGGGTTGCTGGAGGGGAGGTAGATGGGGGGAACGGGTAACTGGGTGAAGGGCATTAAGGAGGGCACGTGATATAATGAGCACTGAATGCTATATGCAACTGATGAATCACTAAACTCAACCTCTGTAACTAGTAATACACTATGTTAATTAATTGCTTTTAAATAAAATTTTTAAAAAAGAAACACTATGACTAAATGTAATAAGGTATGCTGGCTAGAATAATGAAACAGAAAAAAGATATTAAGTAAAAACTAAGGAAATCTGAATAAACTATGTTTTTTATTTAGTAATATATCAATACCAGTTCATTTACTGTGAGAAGTGTGCCATACTAACATAAAATATTCATACAGGAAACTGGAGATAGGGTATATGGGAACCTCTCTACTACCTTTGTAATTTTTCTGTAAAGTTAATACTATTATAAAATAAAACTTTTTTTTTAAAGTAAGGATTAGGACTTCTTTAGAATGTTATAATAACAATAATCATGATAATAATTTTTTAGCATAATATGCATAAAGAAAACAAAAAAACCACTCTGGAGGGGGATATCTGAAAAAAATCATTCACTCATATTAACTCTCACTGAACATGATCTGGTGAAAACAAACTAATCAGTAAATCTACAGTCTATTTAATTGGTAAGAGATAATGATTAGGCACTAATCTTTAGCTAATTGAACAATTAAACATTGTAATGATCTATGTACAGTAAGTATGAGATAAAAATAATATAGGCAAAAGTTGATTCTGCAAAGCTTGATAAAGCTAGAAAAAGTTTTAATGAAATCAATAGCCATTTAAAACCTTCCCATATGGGGCCCTTGACTGACCGAGTCCCAGGCTATGGCCATCAAGGTTATCATGTGCAAGGCTGCAGTGGCCTGGGGGTGCAAGAAATCCTCTCTCGACAGATGACCTAGAGGCAGCATCCCCAAGGGCTCATGAAGTTCAAATTAAGATTATTGCCACTGCAGTTTGACACATAACTACACCCTGAGTGGGGCTGATCCTGAAAGGAGTTTTCAAGTGATCCTGGGACATATAGGTGCTGGAATTGTGGAAAGTGTTGGCGAAGCAGTTACTAAGCTGAAGGCAGATGATACTGTCATCCTACTTTATACATCTCACAGTGTGAAGAATGCAGATTTTTTCTTTTTTCTTTCTGATTTTTTAAAGAATTTTATTTGTTTATTTGACAGAGAGAGAGGGAGATATCACAAGTAGCCAGAGAGGCAGGCAGAGAGAGAGTGGAAGCAGGATCCCTGCTGAGCAGAGAGATTGATGTGGGGCTCGATTCCAGGACCCTGAGATCATGACCTGAGCCAAAGGCAGACACTTAACCAACTGAGCCAGCCAGGTGCCCCTGAGGAAAGGAGTCTTAAAGAGGCATATTCTAGTGTGAGGCCAGGATGGTGAATTAAAAAAAAAAAAAAAAACTAAAAGGGAGAGGAAAAGTTAAAAAACTTTACTTGTATCAAGAAATATAAACAGATATTCTAATTTCTTCCTGGATGCTGAGCACATATTTTGCATCTGTCATGTTGGAACATCTATTGAGGATTTGCTGAACATTAGTGATGCTTTGGTGACACATAAAATTACAAAAGGATGTAATATAACTTTCAGAAAATATACTTTCTGATGCATGAAATAAAACCAACAAAAATTTATGCAGAAATGGTAATTCAGCTACAAAAATATATGTATGGGCTTCACCTGGGCATATTTATCTGACTTCTTAAAACTATTGGGGAAAGAAAGTGACAAAGCTATGCAAACAGCCTGGGTTCAAGTCATTTAAAAACACCCACCACCACTTCAACAAACTATTTAGAAATTACTTTTGTTAAATGAGAATAACCACCCACCAAGACCTAATCCACTGGCCTTCTTGGCCAGTTGGCTACACTTTTGCAGGTTTACATGGCCTAAGGGGGTATTAAGCTCTTCCTGTGTGCCCCAAAGGGAGGAGGTGTTGAGGCCACAGTGCAACTTTGTGGTGAGAAAAAGTCCTCTGGGGCAGGATGCTCACTTGAAGCTGTGACATTGAACCTGGATGTGGTCAGAGGTATATAGTGGGCAGTTGCCCAGAAATGAAAGTAAAAGGTCTGTGGTTAAGACCCAATGGAACTTTTGTAGCCTTCACTCTTTGATAAATATGTTTGAATTGATAAGAAACATGTCCAAAGACCACTTCTAAAATTCACAAGAGCAAGAACCTAAATAATAAAGACAGAAATAGATCTGAGTCTGGGTGTGGATGGGCATATTGAAGCAAAATAGATAACAATATAGAGAACAAAAAGATGGTTACCAGAGGGGAGGTGGGTGGAGTTAATGAATCACTATATTGTACACTTGAAACTAATATAACACTGTGCTAACAGTACTGGAGTTTGTTTTTTTTAAGTAAGAAATCTACAAACATACTTATTCAAAAATTAAGTATTTATGCAGAACATTCAGCTAGGGATTATGTAGTGGGCAAAGCTCATATAATGTCACACTAATGTCACTAGAACATTGTAATAGGGTGACTACAAGGCAGAGATTCGAAAAACCTTAAATGTATGCTTTGGCGAGAAGGGAGAGAGAACAGGTCCCCATCTTGGCAACTAACTAAGGTTGTTTGGCACAGTTTCTTGAGCTCTTAATGGATAAATAATTTCTTGGTCCCATCTCAAATAAAACTTTCTGTAATTCTAAAAATAAGCAATTCTACTCAGATGTCATTTTATTCACAAATATTTTCATCATGTTAATTTCTCATCCTCTCCTAGGAGACTTAATTTTTTGTTTAATATCAATTTATATGCTATAATGGGACAGAAAATTTTTTTCCCTGTGCTATTACTTAGAATTTGTGAATAAAGAGCTATGTAAGTAACAACTCTTTTCAAAATTGTTCTCAGATAAATACAAGCATGACTTAGAAGTCGGATGATTTCAAATTTCTGTCAGCATCCTACTTAGTTTTCTTTGATTGGTTGTTTGGGTGCCATTTAACCTTACATTTTCTGCCACAGTGGTAATCTCTACATTCACTAAAAAAAAAAAAAAAAAAAAAAAAAAAAAAAAAAAAAAAAAAAAAAAAAAAAAAAAAAAAAAAAAAAAAAAAAAAAAAAAAAAAAAAAAAGAACAAGATGACATTTATAACTTCTGCATCTTGCATCTGAATAGATTTTGTGTTTATTTCAGAACTCTAAATGTGAAAGGATACTAGAATTTTGTAGATGACATAAAATTTGGACATTACTTATCCCAAGTGCCTAAGGACGTAGGCCTACAAATAATACAGCACGGAAGACTGAGACAGTAAAATCAGGAAAGTCAAATGAAGTTCATTATTGTTGGTTTATTAGGTGAGGTTATGAATAGGTGGAGATCAGGATAGAGTCTGGAACAGTCTGGAATGACAAGAAGCAAGTGAGAGAAGGAAAAGTCATAATCTTTTTTTTTTTAAAGATTTTTATTTATTTATTTGACACAGAGAGACATAGCAAGAGAAGGAACACAAGCAGGGGGAGTGAGAGAGGGAGAAGCAGCCTTCCCATGGAGCAGAGAGCCTGATGTGAGGCTCAATCCCAGGACCCTGGGATCATGACCTGAGCTGAAGGCAGACGCCCAATGCCTGAGCCACTCAGGTGCCCCGAGTCATAATCTAAGCTATGTTTTTTGAATAGTAACATGTAGTAGTAAAAATCCTTTGAGGAGTTTTAAGCAAGGACTAACAAAGTCATATTTCTATGTTTTAGGTAGACAATCTGCTCAGAGGAAAATGGATTTGATAATGGGAATAAAGAACAAACAAGAACAGCAGTTATGGGCCACAAACTGTAGAAGTAAATATGTATTTTACCTAAAATTGTCATGTTAGGAATGGTATGACCCTGATTCGTGAACTAAACTGACACTAAAGTGGAGGACTTTAAATCCAACAATTGGTGAAGAAAAGAGTGGAGAGAGAAAAAAACTATGGGAATGATGTATATGCATCTAGATTTTGCCAAGTAAAATGTTGGCGTGACAATCTGAGGATCTAAAATAACCAGTTTAGGGAAGGGAATAATGATGGCTGAACTTATGGACATAAAGTGTATGTCCAATAGTGATGAGATAGGAATTTAAAAAAAAAACAGGGATGCCTGGGTGGCTCAGTTGGTTAAGCGGCTGCCTTCGGCTCGGGTCATGATCCCAGCGTTCTGGGATCAAGTCCCACATCAGGCTCCTTGCTCGGCGGGGAGCCTGCTTCTCCCTCTGCCTCTGCCTGCCACTCTGTCTGCCTCTCTCTCTCTCTCTCCCTCTCTCTCTGACAAATAAATAAATTGAAAAACAAAACAAAACAAAAAAACCTTATAAAAAAAATAAATAAAAAATAAAAAGAAACAAACAAGAAAATGCATTGCCCTGGGTGCCAAGTGAAGAAAACGTTTCAAGAAGGAATTAATGAACTACAGTGTATAATACTGTTGCTAATTCAAGTAAGATGACAGTTTATTACTGGACTTAAAAAATAGAGAATAGTTCCAGTGTACTGTTGGGGAAAAATATAATTTGTGAAAGCTTTAAAGGAAAATGAAAAGACAGGAATTAGAAATAGATTTACTGTGATGCAGCTGGGTGTTCATTAAACTATCTATTTTTATAGTGATGAACTGTGTTTCTTGAATGTGTGTGCTATCAGTCAGGTGCACCATCAATACTGACTGCAATCACGTGTGCTCTCTTTCATTATCACTTATATGAATTGTTCCTGTTGTTACGATCTAATTTTCAAATGCTATCCTCGTATTTGAGAATCCTTTATAGTTTCTACCTTGTTTTCTCATCTTCAATTGTTCTTTCAATTCACTTACTTTCCCCCTAAATGTTTCTTTTTGTTTGTTTGAAAAAGAAAAGGTATTTAAATCTCATTTGCCAAGTATAGCTATAAATGTCATCACTAGAAATATACTTTCAGTTGGAAGAAAAGTCTTAATCAAGTCTTTATATTTTCTAAATTTAAATTCAATTAGTTAACATATAATGTATTACTGGTTCCAGAGGTAGAGGTTAGTGATTCATCGGTCTTTTTTTTTTTTTTCACTTCTGTTTAATGCTAAGTTATCCCCAAATATAACAGTCACAAAAAATCAGATTATAATGCAGATTTAAAGACCTGTGGAAATTTAGAGCATAAAGTTTCTCTTCTCACTGTGGGAGTCTTTACATAGACCATTTACATACTTTTGAAACTGGATCTTTTGCATTGTAACCTCATGTTAACTGCCTATTTTTCTACTGTCCTCTCTCAAAATTTCTAATTTTAACAGGTACTTTTCATAAGCTATCATGTTCACAGACCCTTCTGAAATAAGAAGGTTCATATTCATTTTTCCTTTTTTGTTGTTGTTGTTTTCTTAATTTTATTTATTTATTTATTTATTTTATTAACATATAATGTATTATTTGTCATAGGGGTACATGTTTGTGAATCATCAGTCTTAAACACTTCATAGCACTCACCATAGCACATACCCTCCCCAATGTCCATAACCCAACCACCCTCTCCACACCCCCCCATTCCCTCAGAAACCCTTAGTTTGTTTTGTGAGATTAAGAGTCTCTTATGGTTTGTCTCCCTCCTGATCCCATCTTGTTTCATTTTTTCCTTCCCTACCTCCCAAACCCCCCACTCTGCCTCTCAGGGAGGTCATATGATAATTGACTTATTTCCCTCAGCATAATACCCTCTAGATCCATCCACATCATTGCAAATGGCAATATTTTATTTCTTTTGTTGGCTGCATTATATATATATATATATATATATATATATATATATATAACCACATCTTCTTTAACCATTCATATGTTGATGGAAATCTAGGCTCTTTCCATAGTTCGACTCTTGTGGACATTGCTGCTATAAATTTTTGGGTGCACATGTCCCTTTGGATCACTAGGTTTGTATCTTTAGGGTAAATACTCAGTAGTGCAATTGCTGGGTCATAGGATAGTTCTATTTTCAACTTTTTGAGGAACCTCCATGCTGTTTTCCAGAGCGGTTGCACCAGCTTGCATTCCCACCAACAGTGTAGGTGGGTTCCCCTTTCTCCGCATCCTCGCCAGCATCTGTCATTTCCTGACGTGCTAATTTTAGCCATTCTGACTGGTGTGAGGTGATATCTCATTGTGGTTTTAATTTGTATTTCCCTGATGCCGAGTGATTTTGAACACTTTTTCATGTGTATGTTGGCCATCTGGATATCTTCTTTGCAGAAATGTCTGTTCATGTCCTCTGCCCATTTCTTGATTGGATTATTTGTTTTTTGGGTGTTGATTTTGATAAATTCTTTAAAGATTTTAGATCTTATTAGCAGTAAGAGCCTCTATTTTTTATAGCACCTCATTAATAGCTTTTTTATTTCAACTTGGTTAGATTTTAGTTCTTTTATTTCTCCAGAAAGGGATTTTATTTCTCCACACAGGATTTCTCTAATATCTTCCATGCCTTTTTCAAGCCCAGCTAGCACCTTGAGAATCATTGTTCTGAACTCTAGTTCTGACATATTACCAATGACTGTATTGATTAGGCACCTAGCCGTTGGTACTGCCTCTTGTTTTTTATTTATTTATTTATTTTGGTGAGTTTTTCCACCCAGTCATTTTATCCAGATAAGAATATATGAATGAGAGAATAAAATACTGAAAGGGTGGCAAAGACCCCAGAAGAATGTATGCTAACCAAATCAGAAGAGATCTAAAACTGGGGGGAGAAAAAAGGGGGAAAAAGAAATAAAAATTAAAAAATAAAAATTAGATAGATAGTTAGATTAGATTGGTGAATAGACCAAAGCCACCCCACTTGAGGTTGAGTGTATTTTGGTCTCTTAGAAAAAATACCTCCCAAAATTTTAAAGAAAGAAAATCTTATATATATACAAAAAGAAGGGTAAACACAATGAGGAGATGGACTATGACTGTAAAGATGAAAATTTTTAAACAATTCTAAAAAAGGAATTGATAAGTTGGTTGGAAAAAGAAAAAAAAGAGGAGAGAATGTGCTTAGGCTGGAGACTAGAACAAAGCCATGTGCTAGATTAGGGTATATTTTGATCTATTAGAAGAAATTGTATCCCAAAATTTTTTAGAAAAAACCCTATATATATACAAAAAGTAAGGTTAAATACACTGAAGGGACTAAAATATGACTATAACAATGAAGGTTTATAAAGATTTTCTTAAAAAAGGTATTGTCAACATAAACTGGTTAAAAAACTTTAAAAGAGGAAAGAGGAAAAGTTAAAAAATAGAATAAGAAAAATATAAAATTAAAAAAATTTAACTTTGCAAGACGAAAGGGTCACGGGCCATGAATTCTAAGCATTGATTTCCCCTAGCTCTGGAATTCCACTGTTCTCCTTGATTGGTGAACTTGCTCTTGGCAGGATGTTCTTGCTGATCTTCTACAGGAGGGGCCTGTTGCAGTGATTCTCAAATGTCTTTGGCCAAGGCAGAATTGCACTACGCTTGCCAGGGACTGGGCTAAGTAATCTGCTTGGGTTTGCTCTCCAAGCTTTTGTTCCATGAACACTTTCCATACTGCTTTGAAGGACGGGAATGAAAATGGGGACCTCCCAATCTCACACCCATAGGAGCCAAGATCTCATGGTCCCACTCCGCAGTGCACCCTCAGAGATAAGCAGTCAATCATTCCTGTCTCCCTGGTCACTTGCTGTGCTCCAAGCTCACCCGGCTTGTGACTGAGCATTTCTTTTTTTTCCCCTTCTTTTTTTATAAATCTTTTTATTTTTTATAAACATATAAAGTATTTTTATCCCAGAGGTACATGTCTGTGAATTGCCAGGTTTACTCACTTCACAGCACTAACCATGGCACATACCCTCCCCAATGTCCATTGCCCCACCCCCCTCTCCTGAACCCCTCCTCCCAGCAATCCTCAGTTTGTTTTGTGAGATACAGAGTCACTTATGGTTTGTCTCCCTCCCAATCCCATTTTGTTTCTTTCCTTCTTTTCCTACCCCCCCTAAACCCCCATGTTGCATCTCCACTTCCTCATATCAGGGATATCATATGATAGTTGCCTGTCTCTGATTGACTTATTTCACCAAGCATGATACCCTCTAGTTCCATCCACGTCGTTGCAAATGGCAAGATTTCATTTCTTTTGATGGCTGCATAGTATTCCATCGTGTATATATACAACATCTTCTTTATCCATTCATCTGTTGATGGACATCTAGGTTCTTTCCATAGTTTGGCTATTGTAGACATTGCTGCTACAAACATTCGGGTGCACGTTCCCTTTCGGATCACTACGTTCATATCTTTAGGGTAAATACCCAGTAGTGCAATTGCTGGGTCATAGGATAGTTCTATTTTCAACTTTTTGAGGAACCTCCACGCTGTTTTCCAGAGCGGTTGCACCAGCTTGCATTCTCACCAACAGTGTAGGAGGGTTCCCCTTTCTCCGCATCCTCGCCAGCATCTGTCATTTCCTGACGTGTTAATTTTAGCCATTCTGACCGGTGTGAGGTGATATCTCATTGTGGTTTTAATTTGTATTTCCCTGATGCCGAGTGATGTGGAGCACTTTTTCATGTGTCTGTTGGCCATCTGGATGTCTTCTTTGCAGAAATGTCTGTTCATGTCTTCTGCCCATTTCTTGATTGGATTATTTGTTCTTTGGGTGTTGAGTTTGAT